>LQRL01082844.1:0-17192 GCA_001703475.1 Hydroides elegans | reverse complement strand
CTATATTGCTAGAAGTAATGGAGTCTATATTATATTGTCTATGTAGTTTATATTTAAGAGGTCTATAAACATGACGTTTCCATCTATAATTGACCTGAATTTTAGCTTATCTATAAAATGAAATGCATTCAATCTATGTAAATGCAAGGTAGGCATAAGACGTAATCAATGAGCACGCGGCCTATTTTAAAAATATCTATTCCCAAGTGTTTATTGCTTCAATCGATAAACAGACAAACAAATAAAATACTTTTGTAACTGCTTCCGTATCTTATTTGGACCAGCCTAGCTAGGTTTTATCGTGCATTTCTGTACCAAAAATAACATTTTCATCTAACAGCTTGTGCCGAAGAATACCTCAAAGCCAGTGTTCAATCCTCAAATTGCTCAGCGGTCAATCAAACGTGTTTCTATGACAACGCATCAATCAACGCAACGAATCTCACAATGGGCGTGGCCTCAGCAGCGCTCGAGCTCAAATCGCCGAGTGACGAGTTCTTTCAGTAAGTGAAGAGTCTGATATCGATCAAAGAATAATATTATGAAAATCGATATTTTGATCTATTTTCCAAAGCAAAAAAAAAATCACGCAAAAAAAAATAAAATAAAGATTGCTTTAACTTAATTAATTAGTGTTTTGAAACCGGGTAAAATGCATATGCTATTAAATTTTTGAGGTATTTTACCAGGCACAGATCTTTAAACGCGGTGAGCCGTTCGGGGTTTAAAGAAGTGCCAAACAGAACTTTATTCATAGTTTGGCTCTTAAAGCTGATTGCGTGCCGCCCGGTTCCAAAATATCTGGCGTCAAAACCTGTTTGTTAAGACCTAAAATAACTTCATCTATTGTTATCTGGATACAATATGATAACTGTAAATTTCATGTAACAACGACTTCATGTTTTTATGCTCCGTCTTATTTATGCAGTCACAAAATGCTGGACATCTCCTCTGGTCTGGATGACATGGGCTGGCCAAGATGGCAACTCGCCCTGTGTCTGTTTTTTACTTGGATACTACTCGCTATTTGTCTGAGCAAAGGGATTCAGTCATCTGGAAAGGTGGGTAGATGTGACCTTACTCCCAACAGTCGAAACCCTCCCCAACAACCTCCAGTCCTCACCTTAATCAAAGTCGACCCTATCCGACCATAAAATTATAGATTCATCTTTATTATTTAAAGTGGAATACCTGAGAAAATTAACATATAAACAGCACACGAATACGTGTTACCATAACAAAAACATTCATATTGATTGTATAATCAAAAATAAAAATAACAAAATTGATATTGATATCGGCTTTGATCATATCATGTGATATCTAAATTATTGATATCGATCATTTAATTTCAGCAGAAGCCGTTTTGTCATATAAATTGTATCATTAGATTGTACAGACCTATTTCATTCCACTTCTACGTGGTATGTTTAAAACATGCAAATTGCACGACTTTTGCACAGTAAGATATTGTTTATAAGTGTATATATTACAAAATAATGCCTTTATACATGAAATACGATAAAATACCGATTTATTTGCAAGCAAAACAAACAACTACATTTATCATTTTATATTTATCATCCGTTATACTAAAGGTGGATGAAGAAATTAATGATTAATTTGATAAATTTAGTATAAGCAAAAACAAGTCCACAAACAATAAATTGATAAATGAATATATTAATTAAGAAAGAAATATCGTCCGCAAACAATGCCAATCGCAAAAAAAAATGACTACATCCCAATTCTCAAAACTTCGAGTAGGTTATTTTGCCCATCTCAGGCATTTTCAGACATCTTTTCTCGTCGCGAACGAAGAATAACTTCGTTGCAAGGAATCAGGCGCAAGAAGGATGCTCGTCCAACGACGGGACGTGAAAGGACGTCCAAAAACGTTATATTGTCTCGAGTAAGACCCTCCTTTTGACGTCACGTCAAACAGTGACGTGGTGCGGATGACCCCTACTACTTTGGATGTATAGCCATAGAAAATATATATTGTTGCTATTATTATTTCAAAAGTGAATTAGGCAATGAATAAAACATTTAGAAAAAAATAAATATGGTCTTGTTTGGTTTGCAGGTGGCCTACGTGACGTCACTCTTCCCCTACGTCATTCTCATCGTGCTTTTTATCCGCGGGTTGACGCTGGAAGGATGGACAAGTGGCGTCTACTATTATGTGACGCCCAGCTGGGATAAGCTGCTCTCTGCCAGGGTAAGTGGTCGTTGAAACTCGAGGGACTGACATCTAATTTTAAACTATATACATTGAAAAAGGGACATCCCACAAAGCCACATGGTTAATGTTGTAATCAGGCCCCAACCCAAAAGGTTGGGGGCCTATAGGTTTGGGGTGTTCGTCCATCCGTCTGTCTGTCTGTCTGTCCGTCATACTTTTATTGAACAGGCCAGAAATTCTGAACGGAGGGTTGTACAGGCTCGGGAGCGGGCTTAAACGAAAGGTCTGGATGTGTAGATACGTCATTTAACCATTTCTGTCAAAAACACCCGACCGGAAGTTGTAAAATTGGCAAAAAATAGCCGAAAAAATAACGGTTGTTAGAACTTGAGCCTGTACGGGCTAAAAATTTAAACGGAAGGTCATAGAGACTTGTTTGTAGGCTCAAATGAAAGCTCGTGGTCTGTAGATGGCCATTTGACCACTTTGATCAAAAACACCCGACCGGAAGTTCTAAATTGGCCGAAATAGCCAAATAAAGCGGGTTTTCAAGACTTAAGATTGTACGGGCTAGAACTTTTGAACGGAAGGTCATAAAAACTTGGTTATATGCTCAAAGGAAAGGTCTTGGTCCTTAAATGTGCCTTTTGACCATTGCGGTCATGAACAACCGACCGGAAGTTGTAAAATTGGCCAAAAACAGCAGTTTTCATAGAAAATCTATCTCAAATCTACATAAAAACATACCCCTTCGAGTTTGGGGGCGGTTGGGGCCTGCTTGTGTTTCACAAATACTTCCTTGTCATTAAGAAAATAATGCTGTATTTTGCATAGAATCTACAGTAACCTGTCAATATGGCTATGCGGAATATTCATTGTTGCACCTTTATATAATTATAACATCGTGTATTGTTTTAACAGTACCGAGGTAAAAATTAGTTGTTTTGGTACAAGTTTCGAAACGTATTCAGGCTATTATAATACACAACTATGTTCGATGACCCATGATAAGCCACCAAAGGTTAGGTCACTCCAATAAATAAACCTGCCTATCATTTTATTAATTTCGTTCTCTTTGCGTGTGTTCAGGTGTGGGGTGACGCAGCCGTCCAAGTGTTCTTCAGTATGTCCGTCTGTTGGGGAGGACTCATCACTCTTGCGTCGTATAACGACTTCCATCATAACGCACTCAGGTGAGATCAAATTAAAAAGCCTCATGCCAAGTCAATATAGAATATTAAAAATGGTATATGACATTGAATATTTAACTCACAATGTTTTAATGCTAGAATTCGACGTTAAATGACGTTTCCTATCCGAAAAATAGTATGGTCACGAAACACAACCTAAGATTGCTTTATTTTCAAACATTGTTTTGTCCAAATGTTAGGTATCAGTTCTCAAACCAATTTGTAAAGCCATAGAACAGTTAACATCCCCTTACCACAATACTATCAAACTCTCTGAATTCGGCACATTTGCCGATGCAATACCGCAGGTGGTGTCTGTGGTAGCAAGATGACATTTAAGGGTCATCGTGATCCAACTATCGCATCAGTTGAATGCATTATGTGTCATACGTCAATAATATAGAACAAATAACGTTCCGAAAATAACAATACAATAAAGAGCATGCAAGATGCATTGTCATAGTTTTGTTTATCTAATATGAAAGAATAACTCAATGGTCAGATAAATTTGCAGTTTGCACAATGTGAAATGAGCTTATTACTCATGTAGTCTGGCATATGTGACCTATCAAAACGATTCGCATTCGCTTTAATTCCGACTAATATTTTGCACGAATATCAGAATATCAGAATATCGACTGAATATGATAAATCAGTTGCACAGGATTTGATATTTATTCGCGTGCGTAAATATTTTCAACAGCGACCATTCGAACATTGTTATACCTACTTTCGTAGTGAACCTCTTAATTAATAACCCTCTTTATATTTTCAAATCGGGGCACGATCGTGATAAGCATTGGCAACCCATTCCCTCACAAATGGCTTTATACAATAAACTGAATGTAAGCAAACCGTTAATTCTTATGTTTCCTTGTTTCTATAGGGACGCCATAGTGATCAGCGTCGGCGATACATTGACCAGTATATTCGGTGGATTCGTCATCTTTTCCTACATTGGCTACATGGCAACCACTCTGGATGTGCCTGTCGACAAAGTTGCTACTCAAGGTTAGAGGAATCAAACCAATATGGCTACTTCAGTTCATTATTTCTAGATCACGCGCATGCTGATAGTGGTAGAGGTTTGGGGGACTTGGATCCAGAATACACAGGACTCAGCGCAGGGTACCGACCTTTTTAGCATAATATTATATACAGTATATTATCAATTTGGCGTGTCGATGGAAATGGAATTTAGGGTGCGGCTATACAACGTAAGTAATCACAGTAAAAGTACTTTGCGATCCCTAGTTGAATAGTATGTAATTGTAGCCAAAACTTTGTCATTCACGTAAGACTAACATTTTAGAAGCTTAAAGCGACAGCGACTTTGTGCAATGAAACACACTGTGCTTGGATATACAATTATTATTTATTATTGATTTGTTATCTTACACAGGTGCGGGTCTTGCGTTCATCGTGTACCCCCAGGCCGTCACCATGCTTCCCTTTTCGCAGTTATGGGCAGTGCTCTTCATGCTCGTGCTGGTCAACGTCGGACTCGGCACCTCAGTAAGCATTTTAGTTTGATATAAACCTGTTGAATGAAAAATATTTTAAGTCAGGGAAAAAAACAAACATAAATATCGAGGACTCAATCCAGCTGAGAGTAGTCCAGTTACACGAGAAACTGCCAAACCCGTCATAATCTCATTTTATATTTTTTAAAAGCTATTAAACATTTAATTTGTCATGAACTACGAATAACAAACATGACAAATTCTTACATTTCGCCCTGTTCTATGTCGTAGAATTTGTCTTCTATAAGATTTCAGATGCGTACTTTTAGGTATGTGTTTTGGTAGCATAGTAAGCGATAGTCATGATGCTGCAACGGAGAAAATAATCCACAGCTTTATAATCTCATCTTTTTACACCGTTTACAGTTTGCCATCATCACCACCCTCACCGCCACTCGCCGTGATATCTTTCCCTTTTTGGACCGCGGGCGACGTCCGTTTCTTTTGCTCAGCTGGTACATGCATCTTCATTTTCCTGCTTCGGCCTCCAGAATCCATTAATTTTAATAAATCATTATCTATTTCAGTTTGCAATCATCACTACCCTCACTGCCACCCTACGCGACATATTCCCGTTTTTGGACCGCGGGCGACGTCCATTTCTCTTACTCATTGGGACCTGTATCCTCTTATTCCTATTGGGTCTCCAAATGACGTCACAAGGCGGCGTGTATCTGCTGCAATTGCTGGATAGTTTCATGGGGACGTATTCGATTATCGTGCTGGGTTTCATGATGAGTATGGCGCTCTCATGGGTTTATGGTGAGTTCATTAACTTCAAACAGTTCTTTTAATACTTTATCTTAAGTATAACGTAGATATTTGCTTGATATGTAATTTAGACCAGATCACATATGTTTTGTTAGAATGTAAAAATAATATTATTTTATCCACATTTTCTTATTATTTTAGTGAATTGTAAAATATGTAGCCAAGGCGTTTAATTGTATGAATATTACTCTTTGTTTATATGCTATCTGCATGTTATATGAATGCAACGGTTAACATATAATCTATATTTTTAAAGGTTGGGAGCGACTGTCGGCAAATATTGAGGAGATGTCGGGGTCAAGGCCGAGTATTTACTTCCGGATAATGTGGCAAGCTGTCACTCCGTTGCTATGCGCTGTAAGTTCTTCAACAACAATTATATTTGATATGATTCCAATTCATGTCATGATGAGTGTCTATATGAACTATGGTTGTTTATTTGGTTATGATACATATCATTGTTAAAGTCAAAATGATGCTATGTTCATTACTTTGAACAAGTAGCCAGGAACTTGTTTCCATTTGTCGAAATAAAATACATTTTATATAATATAAACAGACAAATATAATCATTAAAATTTACCAAATCTCAGCTATTTATCTTACTGAATGTTTAGAAGAATGTTTAGGGGAGTGTGAAAATCACATACATATATTACTTGATCTCACTTGCTTTCCTCGACAGTCAATCCTGGTACTCTACGTAACCGACTACCGACTCACATCCTACGGCGATTCTTCAAGTCATCTCCAATATGCCTTGCTGCCAATTACATGATAGAATAAATTAAACTATAATATGATTTCCCTATCTATTTGTGTATCCATATTGCGCTTGTAGTCAATCCTGGTGCTCTATGTGAGCGACTATCGGCGCACGTCCTACGGCGATTATACTCTGCCATTGGGCGCTGAGCTTCTTGGCTGGGCCATCTGTCTATTCCAGGTACCGATTGATCATGCGTTTTTTTTCTTTATTTGAAAGAATGCATTTAAATCTTATGTTTAAACCCGTAAGACCGCGTTCACGCGAAAATAAAGTTCTAAAATTATGCAAAAAAGCCCGTTTTTTGCGTGAACAGAAGGGATAAGTTGTTTTGTTTTTATACAAAAGTGGCTTTCGAGCTTTCGGTTTTCGATCTTTTCGGGCTTTTTAGTTTGTGTGAACGCGCCTTACGGTAGAAAAATATTCTTCCTTTCATGGTAAATGTAACTGTGATCAATTTAGATTTTATTACATCTTCAATGCATGGTGTCACATGCGTCTTAACATTCAACAAATGACGCAAAAACACCTAGATGAAAAATGTTAAAGCCATAATTAAGCGAAACACAATCTAAAACATTTTTTACATTAAATTTGTTTTCAGCTAACTCTCATTCCCGCATGTGCTCTCTATGCTGTGGTTACTTGTAATGTCAAGGGTTCGTTTATGGATGTAAGTCTTATATCTTATTTCATTTTAACCATTAAGTTGTATGCCTATTAAAAAAACAAGAAATATATCGCTAAGGCCAGGCCTTAAAGCATGTACTCTACCATAGATGATGTGATACATTAAACGGTTACATAGAGGAATGTTAAATAGACCTCGATATACTTATATTTCATAAAATTTGAAACTAACAAGCATTAACAGATAAAATTTGCCCAATTTCTGATTTTCAATATATGTTCCTAGGATTAAATCATTTTGTTTATATAATTTATTGTTGTTCTCATATTTCTGTTAACAATTATTTGCTTTCGCTATTTTGCAGCGAGTACGCCACGTCTGCAAACCAGCTCCGGAATGGGGGGCTTATGCCCGCTCAATCAGAGCAGCGGAAAAAGACCCAGCAATGACCCCGCTAACGGACATAAATGAGAACGGAAAATCGCCCCCTGTTTAAGGGAATGCAAAGATACATAAAGACGGCTGTTTCGAATGCAGTGAAAAAGAAATAGGAGATGTGTTATGTAGATTATAAGGGCCTTAGAATGTGTCCTGGTTTACAAAGATAAATGTTTAAAAGACGTTTGAATATTGACTATGAACATGCGATGAAGTATGCTTAATTCTTTGAAGGGTGCTCTTGTATCGTTTCATTTAAAGGAAGCAGACATAATAAATAGATCTATGTGAGAGAAAAATAATGATGCTGCATACATATATTTTTTATCAAAAGAATGCATAGTGAATACGAGAGCACAAGAGTGTACTCCTACATATATTGGTAACGGGTTGCTTGGTATAAGGAATATGTATGGTTATCAAAGAGCGCTTTTTTGCTTCTTTAGCATGATTTTTGATGAGCTAATTTTTCTGAGCGTAATTGGCTACCTATCTGGTGTTTCAAGGAATGGATCAAACGGATCGAATTTGCACTGGGTATACTGTTGCAGAATATATATAGTTTTTGTAATGCCCTGATTAGTTTTGAATTCATGTCAAATGGTACTTATTGTTCATGAATAAATTTGCTCAAAATGCAGCAAAACACAACTATTTTGTTGTTATGTATATGATATAGCCAAGCAATGTTTTGTTTGAATATCATAAACAATTTAACTTTTTTCTACATGTTTCGTTCTGTGAAAATATTAAAGTTCGGTCAAGATAAAATATACGGATAGCATAATAATATATTTATGGGCAGAGTATAAAAGTCATACCTAATTTTCACAATTGATATATTTACATGCATATATGTGTTTAAATATGTTTATATTCATATATTTATACTCTATATGTTATGGAATTTGATATAAATATGCAATTTTACACATAAGAAATAGACATACATGTATTAACTGTGATAGGTTCTTCACAATAAGGGAATCTCAATTTAAACATGAATTAAAAACCTTTCAACTTCGTTTTTGTTTGTATACCTACGCAGATCATATGCAATGTTAATATGTTTATTCAATATTTTCATTGTTATTGTATTGTTAATTTATTTCATAAAAATCAATATTGATTATAATTATTGTAACTTTAAAGTATATAAAAATATATTTGATAATTATTGATTATTTTGTATATATATATTTTAAAACAATTTTTAGTGTTAGGATATCCATGCAGATGTTATGAAGTGAATTAAAATGTGTAAATATTCTTCTATCGAAGGGTATCATTACGACATGTATGTTCTGTTAATTAATCATATATTGTTATAAAATAATAAATATTAGCCACTAATAAGTTCGTTGTATAATCTTTATTTTTATAAAGAGTAATCTGAGTTAAAATCAGACGCGACTTTCGTATGTAACTTGTGTATGGGACAAACAATAAAAATCATACACCACGTGCTACTTTTCCTTTCCTATATGAAATAGAAGTCTACTCAGGCATGTTTAAGGGCCTGGCCACATTGGAAGCTTTTATCTGCCTTTTTTTTTCAAACAAGCGGAGAACAATCTTTTATGATGCTTTTAGTGGTCACATTGGAAGCTTTTTGGACTTAAACATTTTACAATTAAACCTTTATATTGAGGTCTTTAGATTTATATATTGAATGTGTTGTGATATACAAGGTGATTATCGTTGTAAACACGTTACAGACACATGTTATTTATTTGCCTGTTTGTTTAGGCTTTACAATTCATCGCTTGCATTTTCTGGTTCTTAAAGTGTAGTATATGCTTTCAATCATATCATTAAATTTAAAGCCATTGATTGCCATACATTGATCTCTAATTTCAATATAAAAAAAAGAAGAGAATTATCTATTTTTGTGAGTTTTTGTTTCAAATGGTAACCGCGAACATGGTTCGGACGATTTTCGCTATTTTGCCTTACAATAAAACTTAAGCAAATTTAGCAATTCAAAAGTATGTAAAGATTTACATCTTATAACTATCTTATCTGTGAAATCAAAAATATCCATTTAATGGCTCTCTTTTCCAATAAAAAACCTTTAAAATCCTACCGTGGTACTTCTTTACGATTTGTCATAGAGGACAGAGGTGTCCTGGAATATTTCTTTTATAAATTTATCCGTTTGATTAATTGACATCCCAATTTTACCTTCACTTTTACATGTCCTTTATAAGTTCCATCCAAATGTACAAAGACTCTGTCTAAATATCATGTAACATTGCTTATGATAGACGTGAGAATCGGTTGCGGTCATATGAAAAGCATCAAAAATAAACTTTAAACCTCAATTTAAAGAAAACTGCAATACCAATATATCTGAAAATTTAATGGAGTCTAGGTATGTTATTAGGCAATACAAAGCTAAATTTACAGAACGTTTCTATCAGGAATAACTCTTTGAGTAATAATAACATGAAACATGGTGACGTTCGAATTGAGAATCTATTGCGGTCAGTCTTAATAATAGTACCATATTGAGGATGACAATAATCTATGTTTTAGCTAGGCTTATTGCTCTAATAGTGAACGGTAATTGTGACTGACCGCAATAGATTCTCAATTTGAACGACAAGTTATTTTTAAACTTTATTGCTCAGTGTTTATTTTTCAATGGAATGATTTGCAAATTTAAGATTATATTGTCCAATAACATACCTAGTCTCAATAGAATTTTCAGACATATCGATAGAGCAGTTTTAATTAAATTGAGGTTTTAAGTTTATTCGTAATGCTTTTTATATGACCGCAACCGATTCTCACGTCTATCTAATGAAAACGACATCGTGTTTATTTTAACATGTATTTTAATCAAGGTGTCATATCATATTAGATATTCTAGGTCAAAGTCTAATACAATGTAAATTAGAACAAGGAAATTAGGTGTAGAATAGAGCCACGTGTTATAACTAAGGAGTCTATCGGCATTAAACATAATATCAGGTGCTATAGATCTACAATAAAATGCACCTCACCACTGAATGTAAATTGACATAGGCAGTTTATGTTGTACATAATGTTATCACGAGTGATATAAATTATTAATTTCAAAAATTGGTTGAAGTGACAAAAGCTAGGCAAAACTCTAGCTCCCTGTGTTTTAGTATGCAAATTACCTTTAAAATACTCTTCTGCTAGCATCGTCCAGTGTTTAATTCCTTGCTTAAATGCCAAATAGTCTTAACTATCAACTTGCTCGAAAAGCTTCCAATGTGACCACTCAAAAGACAAGTTACAGAAATGAGCTTTTTTGGAAAATGTTTAAGTCCAACAAAGAACATATAGCAAAACACAGCTTGTTAGGAAAAAAAGGCAGATAAAAGCTTCCAATGTGGCCAGGCCCTAACGCCTTAAGGGCCTGGCCACATTGGAAGCTTTTATCTGCCTTTTTTCCTAACAAGCGGAAAACAAGCTTTTATGACGCTTTTAGTGGTCACATTGGAAGCTTTTTAGACTTAAACATTTTAACATTTAAACCTTTATATTGAGGCCTATAGTTTAATATATTGAATGTGCAGTGATTTAAACAAGGTTATTATCCTTGTTAACACGTTTGCAGACACATGTTATTTATTGGCCTGTTTGTTAAGGCTTTGCAATTCATCTCTTGTATGTTTCTTTTAGGTACATTATACGCTTTCCATTAACATCATTAAATTTTAAACCATTGATTGCCATACATGAATTTCTTACATTGACTTTTCTAACTTTAATAACAAATATCTATTCCTGTGAGTCTTTTTGTCTCAAATGGTTATCGCGAATATGGTTCGGACGTTCTCGCTAATTTTGCCAGACAATGAAATTTAACAATTCAAAAATATGTATGGATCTACCTCTTTTTAACTATCTTATCTATGAAATTAGAAATATCCATAATGGCTTTCTTTTTCCAAAGAAAAAATCTAAACCCTACCGTGGTACTTCTTTACGGTTTTTCGTAGAGGACAGAGATGTCCTGGAGTATTTCTCATATAAATTTATCCGTTTGATTAATTGACATCCCAATTTTCTTTCACTTTTACACGTTCTTTATATGTTCCATCCAAAGGTACAAATAGACCTACTAATCCTTTTACTGCGAAAAAAAATCGCATACTTTTAGATTCAATTGACGATTTTTCAAAGATAACACATCATATAGGGCAGAATGGTGCATCAGAATTCAGCTTTATATCTCCTAAATATAAATAGGAAATTGTATTATTATTAATAAAGAAATAAGAGAGTAATGACGTCACAAGTAACACGTGGTGGAGAACATCCACTAATCCTTTTACTGCGAACAGTATGTTTATGTGTCATACATGAACTATTTTATAGCGATTTGTTGGTAGATTCTGTGTAGAGAGTGTATTAAGCCATTTTAATGATTATATATATAGTTATGAGACAAACTAGCCAATTTACCTCGGCTAAGAACGACTACTTATCCATTTACTGCGAACAGTATGTTTTTGCCTTATAAATAGACTATTGTGTTGTGTTTCAAGCGTAGATTCTATAACGATCTCTATCAAGACTCTATTAAGTCCCTACAATGAATAAACACATAACCATAAGGTATATAAACGATTATACTTTGGCTTAGCATTATTATTTGATTGTCATACAAAATATGTTATAGAAAGCGTTAGTGTGTTTATTTTTGAACTTATTAATCAAATACATTGCTTCTTTCAATATTTGCTGATTAAGCACATGCAAATCAACCTTTATTATATATCCCTCGTGTGTTTTACAACATAAATAACAAAACGCTTAAGATAAAACACAAACAACATACCGTTCGCAGTAACTGGATCAGTGGCCGAACTTAACCAATGTATAATCGCTAATTTGCCTCATAATTATATGTTTATTCATAACAATGGCTTAATATAGACTCTACACAGATTCTACTCCCTAATCGCTACAAAATAGCTCATGTATGACACGAAAACATGCAGTTCGCAGTAAAAGGATTAGTGGACGATCTCTACCACGTGTTACTTGCCACGTCATAACTGTCTTATTCCTTTATCAATCATGATAAAAACTTCCATTTATATTTAGGAGATATGAAGCTGAATTATGATGTGCTATACTGCCTAATATGATATGTTTTCTTTGAAAAAATATCAATTGATTCTTAAGGTGACGATTTTTTTTCGCAGTAAAAGGATTAGTACTTCTAGTCTATTCTGTCTAAATATCATTTAATGCATTGCTTATGATATCTAATGGAAACGACAGCACGTTTATTTTAACAAGTATTTTAACCAAGGTGTCATATCATTTTAGATATTCTAGGTCGAAGGCTAGTTAACTACAGTCACTTGCTTTAATTTGGAATATTAAGTTGAGAGACCCGTGGATCTGACACACCTGGAATATCATTAATAAATTTGATTGTGAAACATACTACAGGGTGTTAGCTTCAAGTTGATATAACTTTCACTGTTATTGACTTAGGGGTTGCGACACAGTACCGGTTTCTATAGACAAGGGTAGAAGAGAAAAATTCACAAATTAATGCATTGGTTTACCGAGCCTCAATGAATACTGTTACTTTACCGGGCGTGGGCTGTAGACTCTTGGTGTGCCTCTTTCCTATTGTTTTATTGATTTAATGTACAAAATCAATCAAAAAGTTATTCTAACTTATTTCATTTATGAAATGTCTTTAAAAAAGGTCTTATGTTAATTTAAGTCGAATATCGCAGTCTAATGAATGATACGATTGGCAACAAATTTGCAATGTTCATTACAGTATCCTTAACATCATTTCTATCACCATAGCAATACATTTTCTGGCAACCTCAAACTGTATGAAAATAACTCAATATCAATAAATTTGACTTTAAAACATTTCTTTGGTCTGATTGAAATCTTATCATGGCGATGGAATACTTGTATTCCTAAGGAAGACTCAGTATGCCAATGCACTAATTTGTGAATTTTCCTCCTCTACCCTCGTCTAGAGAAACATGTACTGTATCGCAACCACTCAGTCGATAACAGTGAAAGTTATATCAACTTGAAGCTAACACCCTGTAGTATACCCCACAATCACATTCATTTATAATATTCCAGGTAGGTCAGATCCATGGGTCACTAAACTTAATATTCCAAATTAAAGCAAGTGACTGTAGAAAAATGAAATTAGGTGTAGAATAGAGCCATGTGTTATAACTCAGGAGTCTATCGGCATTGAAACCTCTTGAAATTGAACATTATATCAGTTGCTATAGATGAACAACAAAATACACTTCACCATGGAATGCAAATTGACACAGAGTCTAGGCAGTCTATGTTGTACATATCACGAGTTATATAAATCATTAAAAAATGGTTGAAGTGACAAAAAGGTAGGCGAAAGTCTAGCTCCCTGTGTTTTAGAATGCAAATTACATTTAGAATTCACTCTTCTGCTAGCATCGTCCAGTGTTTAATTCGACATTTCCCTTGTTTAATTGCCAAATAGTCTAACTTTAAACTTGCTAGAAAAGCTTCCAATGTGACCACTAAAAATGCAAGTTACAGAAATGAGCTTTTTTGAAAAATGTTTAAGTCCAACAAAAAACATATAGCAAACAACAGCTTGTTAGGAAAAAAAGGCAGATAAAAGCTTCCAATGTGGCCAGGCCCTTAGGCACTGACACGTGCTTGTGCGATCCTGCGAACTTCAAAGAAAGTATAATAAACCGAGTGATATTGTGTTCGCAGGGTTTTACTTTTTTATATTTAAATTTCGCTCGATCTCAAAAAAAAATCCACAAATGTATGTACCTTAAAGCGAATTTCACAATTGTCTTGACGAAATAAAGCAACTTTTTCCAAGCGATAGAAATCGCTAATCCATTTCAGCATTTCACTTGACAAGTAGGACAAACATTTTGTCGTTTCAAAGAGGTGGCTTAAAACTCACACAAAGAAAAAATAAAAAGAAAATATAATTTAATTCTATTACAATTTAGTGGGAAATTGCGTTTACATATACATGTATACGTTATATATTTTGGTGTTTTATTTACGTGTTCATATATATTCAATTTTAACGAGGATATAGGTTTAAAACAAGTGCTTGTATTTTTTTTTCGAAACAAGGTCAACATTGTTTTTTTTTTCTTATGGAATAGTTTATCGACATCGATGGCCTTAAAAGTGTCTTTATAAAGTGTCTTCTGAAATACTACTTATCAATGATATCCTGATAAGGCACTTAGAAGTTTCATATGCATTGTGCAATCGGTTCAAACGATTGCACCATTGGTTCAAGTATAAAATAGCGAAAACATGTGATCTGCAATTTAAACACAAAATAGTTATTCGGGGAGTGCGTGATTGTATTTCATATTTAATAACATTAAACACATACATATTATACACATACATACGTATTACATATTTAATACACATAAAACTATATTTTATTTGCTAAACATACTCAAACTATTCCACACCGGATTCAAAATGTATTTCGGACATATCTTCGGATTAGATATATATGTTCCGGTTTGGCTACTACTCATCATAGGTCTCCTGGTTGCCTATTACATGTAAGTAAAATCTTAAAACTAATTTGAAAATGAATTATAGATAATTAACAGAGTCAAACCATTGATTCAATATTTAGTCGTACAGCAGTGTTTCTAATGTCTTTTCATTTTTCGCGAATATAAATTGCAAATCGTTACGTGATCATGAATCCATTTTATATAATTGGATTAAACGACAAAATCTATCAGTGCATTCGAATCGTTGAAACACTTTCGAAACCTGATATAGATACCGAAATCATACGTGTTTACCGTGTTTGTTCCCACAGCGTCAATTTGGCACACAATTCATTATTGCACGGAGCCCTTTCAATTTTATATACCTTTTCAGAGCATTTAAAGTGTGTATTCCTAAAAGGACGATTTGGTACTTAGAACATTGATGTACGGAACCCTTCTTATTTATTTTAATTCCGATTCTAGTATTAACATATATATATTTATCATATTATTTTACAATATTTACTACAATGTACAATGTATAAATCAATAGATATACAACATGGAAGTTCGATACATTCAAGAAGATGGACATTCAAGGACCCGCTCCCATTCCAGTGTTTGGAAACATCAGACAAATGATGGAAAAAGTAAAGCTTCATAATTATTTAATGTCATGTTTTAAGTAATACATTTGAAAGCACGGTCTATTAGGAATATTTCCGATTTTGAAATGATGCAATGCATTGATATAGTCTGTACGGTTTTCTAAGCATTTGCTTTTTTCTCAGAAGTTGGATAAAACAAGTATTTTGTGTTGTGTAAAATCAGTTATATATCCTCTTACAATGCTATCTCAAATAGTTCTATGAGAATTATAATTTAAATATAACTTTAGCTGGTATTCGGATCATTTAATTGTATTTTTCTCTTTGTTGTTTTCGATTATAGGATATTAAAGGATTCGAATTGGAGAATATGAAGAAGTACGGTAAAATATACGGGTGAGTTTGATTCAATATTACATCCAAGATATATATTAAGAGATCACTTTATTTTGATATCGGTCAAACGTAACATTTTCAACACTTAATTTTTATCAATAACAAATATGATGAAATTTCACAATACGGAATGTTACAAACTTTTTATACTCTTACTTGAAGAGCACCTCACGAGCTGTTCCCCTAAAAAGGTGTTCCCCATCAAATTCCAACTGGCTTGGAAATTT
Source organism: Hydroides elegans (assembly GCA_001703475.1). NCBI lineage: Eukaryota > Metazoa > Annelida > Polychaeta > Sabellida > Serpulidae > Hydroides > Hydroides elegans. The sequence continues at coordinate 943 of LQRL01082844.1, read as the reverse complement.
TGAGGAAATTCATTCTAGCTTGGAGATTTTTGCAGATTAAGGAACACCTTTTTTGATAATTTCCTTATTTTCGTAATAAATATTGTAAATATATCGTAAAAGGTGTTCCTTTTTTGTTCCTAGCTGGCTAGAAAGCAGGAACAGCCCAACTGGCTTGGAAAAAAGGAACACCTTTTTGCAAAATGTTAATGTTCAAACACCATTATTCTGTTGTTGCTCATACTTGTAATGTTGTCTAAAGGTGATTTAACAATTTTTTGACAAATGTGTCGTGGGGTGCCCTTCACCATATACCTTTAATACGTAGGTATGACCCTTCACTCGTAAGTACATGTATTCTGGACCTCGACCTTTCGTTACAGCAGCGCCAAGTCAAACCAAAGAAAAAGAATCCAAATGCAATGCTAAAAAAAACGAAAACCCTTGCATTCGAACACTTAATGTCTATATAATATTATCGTTATTTTAAACGTTATATCTAACTATGACGTTATTTGAACGTTTATAATACTGTGTCGGAGGAGAGTTATTCTGAATAGAAGAGCAATTTATAAAACTATTGTTGTACGATTAGTGGTATAAGATCTTGAAGGCAAGGCAATTGAAATTCTTTTCAGCAAATCTTGGAGCACTTTTAACCGACTGTAAAAGAATGTTTAAAAGGTAATGGGGCATATGTGAATGAAGAATATTTCAAGAGCCTGTCCCTTGCCTATGTTATTATTCTATCAGATTAAATTAGTTTGGCCCAACAGTTTGGGAATCTTTTGGTGAAGTGTAATATTCATATGTGCAAACACTTTCTTGTCCATATTAAAATAGTTATTTAAATAATATTCCATGATACTCTAAAAACTACCTGTTAGTTTTATATGTTTATCTAAAGATTATATTCTAATAGAAATCCGACCAAGTATCGTGCTTTATCCTCTGATAAAGGATT
>LQRL01082833.1:3142-15423 GCA_001703475.1 Hydroides elegans | reverse complement strand
CGGGGGGGGGGGGGGGGTCTATAGGATTTGCCTCTGTCCGTCTGTCCGTCCGTCTGTCCGTCACGCTAATCATACAACACTTTGTCCGCGGCACTTTTGTATGAAGCCTTTGCCATAGGGTTCTGAAACTTCACACAGTGAAAGATTATATATTGTAGGTGTGCAACGTTGAGATTTCAGTTTGATCGACGAAACAATGTCGCAATTACAGGGGTCTGAACTTAGACGAATTTGAGATATTTTTGGATATTTATACAACACTGTGTTCGCGGCACTTTTGTATGAAGCCTCTGTCCTAGGCTTCTGAAACTTCACACAGTTAAAGATTATATATTGTAGATGTGCAACGTCGAGGTTTCAGTTTGATCGACCAAACAATGTCGAAATTACAGGGGTCTGAACTTAGACGAATTTGCGATATTTTTGGATATTTATACAGCACTTTGTCCGCGGCACTTTTGTATGAAGCCTCTGTCCTAGGCTTCTGAAACTTCACACAGTGAAAGATTATATATTGTAGGTGTGCAACGTCGAGGTTTCAGTTTGATCGACCAAACAATGTCGAAATTACAAGGGCCTGAACTTTGAGATATTTTAGGATATTTATACAACACTGTGTTCGCGGCACTTTGGTATGAAGCCTTTGCCATAGGGTTCTGAAACTTCACACAGTGAAAGAATAATTATTGCAGATGTGCAATGTCGAGGTGTCAGTTTGATCGACAAAAACAAAATTTCGAAATTACAAGGGCCTGAACTTAGACGAATTTGAGATATTTTAGGATATTTATACAGCACTTTGTCCGCGGCACTTTTGTATGAAGCCTTTGCCATAGGGTTCTGAAACTTCACACAGTGAAAGAATATATATTGTAGGTGTGCAACGTCGAGGTTTCAGTTTGATCGACAAGAAAAATGTCGAAATTACGAGGGTCTGAACATAGAACATAGACAAAGATTATGAGTATATCGTGACGTTGTGAGGACACCGTTTGTGGGCAAATACACAAGGGCAACAGTGTGATGACGACGTTTTCAGAAAGTTGTTGTTAGACTGACAAACAATATCACCTGCTATTTTTAATCGACAGATATTTGTCATAATGAATCTATATTGTATAGGCAATACTGAATACTGGGGGTATTGCATCTCTGATTTCTATGTTTTTATAATTTTGCATGCTATGTTCTATTTTACGAGAAAACAGGAAGTTTTTGTAAAGGGAAAAAGAGCCCAAAATGGATATCACAGGGAGGAATTTGGAGCTCTATAAATGGGCGCATTACCTTCACAAAACTACCATCGATTTCAAAAGGATTATCATTAATAAACATAAATTTATAGGGTACATATTCAGAAAAAAAAGAAATATCGGGAATGCCTGTTCTGGAAAATTGTGCCATAGAATAAAATCATACCACCCGCTGTACAAAAGAAGTACCAGTAGCTATTTCGTTTAATCATTGACCTAATGGGACAGTCCATGTGCATCCCTTGTATTGCATTTTGATTGATATCATACCTATTTTCGTTCAATCTCTTAACAGGGTTGCACATAAGGATTTTTTTACCTTCGCCAATTTGGCGAAGGACTTTTGATTCGCCTTCGCCAAACTATGTTTACCTTCGCAAAATTTGTGAAGGTCACAAAATCACCTTCGCGTTTTTCCCTTTATATATTTTGACTTTTCTACTAAACCTGACCAATATCTATCTCAGGGCTTGACCACAGCCGTTTGTTGATGTTCGCGATCGGGCGACTTACTTTTACAAATTAGTCGCCCAACTATATTATGTCCATACCAGATATCATTGGTTCACTTGTGCTATATCATAACATGTTTACATCCTAAGGCGCTATCAAACTTTCTTACGGAAATTTATCACCAAATACATTACTAGAGTGTAAAAGGTTTGATAATAGGTCTTTGGTGAACGATGAATACACGAATCAATTGCGAAGAACCATGGAATAAAATATCAGAAGCAGACAATTACAAATTTTACAGGGTGAACAGTTTCCAGTCAGTTTCGAATTCCCGTATTTTCCCTATTTTTTCCCTGATCCAAGATTAGTACTGGCCCAATTTTAACTTTATAACAAGCCATAGCTATATTTAGTTAATATCCAGGAGTCGACGTCGCCAGCCAACGTTTAAAATTAATCATAAGAGTATGCGAGCGACGAAGGCGCAAGCGATTTTTATTAGAGAAATCATAAAAATAACAAATAAATGCCATAACGAAATTCCCTGATTATTTTCCATAATTCATAATTAAATTCTCTGAATTTCTCAAAAATGTTGATTTCTACTGATTTTCCCTGATTTGAAACGGGATTTTGAAATTCCATGTTTTTCCCTAATATCCCTTAGGCTGGTCACCCTGGTTTTAACAATATTGGCAATAGTAACTGAAATATGCGACTGGTACTTGCATGCAATACATGAGGAATCCCTATTTAAAATATTTATTTCGATATCAAAATTCTTAATTATTGTCAGTAAATCCAGCGCCGAAGGCGCGAGCAAAAATCTACGCTTTGATAATTTCATACGAAAATATTTGTTCGACAAGATTATGAATTAGACCAAAACTTTACATTCGCCAATTTGGCGAAGGTGTTTCGGTTCACCTTCGCCAAATGGATTTCACCTTCGCCATTGGCGAAATGCGAAGGCTTATGTGCATACCTGCTTAAACTTTCGATTTTACGAATTTAGTGTAAACAACCAAAAGATTTTATATATTCAGTGCTTTCATTTGAGCATAACACCGAATCCCCAACAGTTCCAGTTCGAACAAGCTCAAAATACATACAAAAATTTAAAAAAAATCAAAATAGTCATATAAATTTTAAAAAATAATTAGAAACCCGAATTCAAGTATAGTAAAAAAAAAAGGAAATTCAAGCATATTCAAGTATACTCGAAAGAAGTTCGGCATTCAAGTATATTCAAGTATTTTCGAGGACGGTACGGACCCTGTGACTATTTGGAAAGAAATACTATAGAAAGATTTTTGTTTCTTTTAGTGAAGGCATTATTTTCAAAAGAAGTTCAAAATGTCCACATTTACGGTGCATCTGCTAAAAACCATTATCTAACAAGAATTTATCATTTTGGAACGACTATAATATACATGTGTGTCCAAAAAGTATTCCTTAAAGTTGAACCATAAGGAAATAACGCCCCTTGTTCTAACAGATTTTCTTAAGTTCGTAAACAGCTGTTAAATATTGACATCGTATGTCTGCTTTAAATGTAACAGGAGTGATGGATCATTTAACTAGATTTCCTTATTTCGGAAATTAGATCAACTTTGCTTGGAAACAGTTCTTTAAAATAAAATGCCCTTGAGATTTATCGAGACTGATATCAATTTGATGCCTTGAAACTTTGAGATATGAGAATTCACTTAGGCTGCGTCCATGCAAAACACGCAGAAAATTGCTCGTTATGTATTTGATACTAATAACACATGATATTTATCGCGCCTAATTTGTGCGTTTGAATTTCGAGCAATAAAATTCAAATGATATTGGTATAAAATACATGACAAATGTTCACTATTCTCTTGATCCGCGCCTGCCATGTATCCATAAATGCGTGTACTGTTAGAATGATTGTTTATTGTGCCTCTAACATATTTTTAAATCCATGATTAAGCATGGGTATACTTCCTCAAGCTCTCATAGGTCCTGATTGTTTGTCTGCGATTGACACCCCTTTGGAAATAAGCCTTCGGGCTTTCAAGGGCAATCCTTAGTAATTTTAACAAAATATGCATGTGTCTCTTGTCGTATATTAATATTGTATACATTGCATTTTGTTTTGTTGAAATACTGAAGAATAAACAAACAAACAAAACAAACATCCAGAGCTATAGGGTTCCTGCCTTGCCATAACGCGTCAATTTTGACAATTATTTAAATGTGAATACAGAAATATTTCTAATCAAAAATATGAAATCAATAATGAAAGCATACTTGAAATTATGCGTACCATGACCACAGTTTACATATACATGTACTAAACTGTTTTATATGAATAAGTTGCTGAATGTTCGATGATACAAATCATCTATTATCGCTCAGCTAAAAGTTGTTTAGGAACAAAAGGAATCGTAAACGCAATAAATAACAAACCTTATATAGACACTTTATCATATATACATGTACCTATATTCGTGTATATATGTTTAATCTTCACATATAGTATAAATATCAAAAAGAACTATATTGAATAATAAAATACCAGCCTATTTATGCATTAAGAAAACCAGCGGGAAGTAAGAAATATATTTTGTCGATGAATATAAAATTTTGATAGATTCTATTCAATCCATTTTATTCAGTTTTGTTGTTCATGAATCATAAGTTATAAATACATCATCAATGAATACAAATATACAAAACGAAAACACAAATCTAAAAGTTGGTGTGAAAGCCAGATGACAGTTTTCTTATGTCTTTCGGGAACCAGTGATTATAAATTTCACTTGTTGGTCTGGGTCCGGGGATGGGCGCTTGTATTTATAAACATGAAGAAAAGCATTTAAACATCCAAGACTGCTGTGATCTGGGATAACTAATAGGCGGTAAAGAGGTAATATATTTATTATTTCATATTCTTAATTCTTGGTAAAATCCGTAAAGAGCAAATGTGTCTTTTGTCAATGTTTATAACTTATGTACTCGTAATGGTTAAGTAAATGAATAATTGTCATATTATCGTGATTTATAGCTTATGCGTTTACGACAAGATATATGTTTATAGTATCCGAATATGAGAATTATTACTTAATATGTGTTTTTGTATTGTGTTTATAGTTAAACGGTATCAAATTAAGTTCAAAGAATTACACCCGTCTTTCCCTCGCCTCGAAAGCCATCACGGCAGTCACAGTTTAACTCTTCCGAGGAATACCTGAACACCAACGGACAAGACCCGGACACCTACTGAGAAGACTTGAACACCCCCTGGCCGAGATCAGCTCCTCATCCCACCAGCCACCTGTACGTTTTTGTCAATTTAAGCATGGTTTGAACGTTTTAGTTGAGAACATTTTGAATACAAGGATAGCGCCTTGAAAATGAACCGAATAGAACTCGCTATCAGTTGATGAAACACTTGCTTCTATGTTATTACGATATATGTTATGTGCGCGGAAAATGTAGACACTGTGATCAAACGATGAACCAGAAAATGTTTAACGAGGAGCATGTGCAGTTTGATGAACAAAGTGAGTCCGTTCCGTGGACCATGGGACCAAGTCAGCGTTATGTAGATATTGTGATCAGTTTATGAACAACCGAATGTGACATTTGTATTCCTTTTGTATCCCGAATGTGACATATGAACACCTTTTGAAAACACCGAACGTGACATATGAACTCCTTTGAAACACCGAATGTGACATATGAACTCCTTTCGATAAATACCGAATGTGGCAAGTGGATTGAGGATGCATCCCGACTGAGACACGTATACCTTATTGAATCAAATGAACACATATGGAACAGTATTCCAATTGTATGAATGTATGAACACCAATTGTATGAACACCTATGGACATGTATACTGCTTTTATGAATGTATGAATACCTATGGACCAGTATATCATGTAAACGTTGTTGAATATCTATTGACCTGTATACCATATTGATGTTATTGAATACCTTTTGACAAGTGTGCTATGTGTTATTGAATACCTTTTGACAAATATACCATGTGGATGTTGTATACATATGGAGCAATGTATAATGTAAATGATTGAATACCTATGGACGCGATGACGTTATATAAGTGAAATATATGAATAAGTGAAGCTATTTGAAATTGAGTATATACGTGTTTATTTGTTTATGATATAGCTAGAAGAAGTTATCAATTTATGTTTAAACGTCGGAATCGATTTATGGGCCGCCTTTTAACGCATAAAATAGTTATTGGTTATATGCTATAGCAACCGCAATTATGCCTTGAAATGAAAAGAGTAAATATACGTGTGTTTCGATTGATCGTCCAGTTAAATATACAACTTTGAATTTGCTATGTAAGGACAACACTTCAGCTCCTTATATAATCTTGTAACTGTTAAAAGTATATTTTGTTCAGATGTTACATTTGTGTCTAGCGGATTTTTGAATGGTACAGTTGTATGGGGCCCCAGGAATGTATGTTGTTGTATGAAAGAGTGGACACCTTGTAATTCATATGTTAAAAAAATCGTACCATATCGCTAAACTCAAATCGCAAACCGTTGCTAAAAGCTAAGTCGCTAACCGTTATTGTCAAGGAGCTCAGTTGCTCAAATCGCAAACCGTTGCTAAGGAACTCGGTAGCTATGTATTTTGCTATGTATGTTTGAACTAGAATGGTTTCTTAAGGAGCATGCATAATAGGTAAAACTGCTACTTTATAATCGCATTGAATCTATAAATTAAGCAGGCATGGTGTGGGGTATAGCCTGGTTTCGATATATATGTAACTCATAAGAACATTACAAAAGTTTGGCCAAAGTGGCCAAGTAGCTGATGAGCTAAAGTATGGTGAGCTAAAGCATAGCTTTTTAAAAAGTGCACGGTGGGGAGTATGCCATTGAAACCAGGTTAACGTTGTGTTTATGTGTAAGATGATTTTTAGTATAAGAGCTGTGATTTTAAGTATGACTCTTACTGTATGCCTTTGATCTCAACTGATTTTATGCATTGACTAAGTTTATTTTAAAGCATGATTCTTATCGTAAGACTTTTGAGTTTAACTGGATTTGTGTATTGAATAAGCATATTTTGTGGTTAAATCGAATTCCGTGATTGCATAGTATGTGCGGGTCTTCTACCTTATAAATGTTTGATAAGCGAACTAATAAGCTTAAATGTTTAAAGTGAGTTTTAAGATTTTGTGAAAATCTTGGTGTGGAGTGTGAAAGCCAGATGCCAGTTTTCTTATGTCTTTCGGGAACCAGTGATAATAAATTTCACTTGTTGGTCTGGGTCCGGGGATGGGCGCTTGCATTTATAAACATGAAGACACTTAAGCATTTAAACACCCAAGACTGCTGTGATCTGGGATAACTAATAGGCGGTAAAGAGGTAATATATGTATTCTTTCATATTCTCAATTCTGTGTAAAATCCGTAAAGAGCAAATGTGTCTTTTGTCAATGTTTATAACTTATGTACTCGTAATGGTTAAGTAAATGAATATTCGTCCTATTATCGTGATTTATAGCTTATGCGTTTACGCCATGATATATGTTTATAGTATCCGAATATGAGAATCATTACTTAATATGTGTTTTTGTATTGTGTTTATAATTAAACGGTGTCAAATAAAGTTCAAAGAATTACACCCGTCTTTCCCTCGCCTCGAAAGCCATCACGGCAGTTACAGTTGGTTACTAATAGATCGATTTGCCTTTTGACAAAAATATTTTCAATAGCCTTTGCACATTTACAACAAAATATCAAAATTGATAGTTTTATCACAGATTGTTATACATTTCGAAATCAAATTATCACTTTAAAACTTAGAATTCTATTGAGGAAAATGTTTATATTTAATACTATAACAGTATTAGCAATTAAAATAAGCAAGAAATATCAGCAAACACATTTTGATTAGAAAGTGTAAATTGATAATTCGTTCAATACAAGTAAGTAAATAGATGAAGAGCACCCCACGAGGTGTTCCTCTAAAAAGGTGTTCCTTTTCAAATTTCATCTAGCTACAAACTTTCAACAATCTCCTTTTAGCTTCAACAATTTATGAACACTTTTATTAAACATTTTGGTGATTTCTATTAATTTCGACTCAAAATTGTGGCTTTAATATTAATCAGAGAGATATAGCTAGGCATAATCAACTGAAATGTAACTAAATATAGGTCATATATACCAGTATTGCTATTTTCATTTTCTATAAAAGGTGTTCTTTACATAATTCTAGCCAGATAGATGAGCGCTGTGAGCTCATCTATCAACATAAATTGGAACACTTTTTGTAAAAATATCTTTTCGAATTATGATTATTTATTGTATATTTCAATGTTTCGAGTGGTTTCTTGCTCAAATAACCACTTTTGGAAAAATAGGTCGTGGTGTGCCCTTCATAGATAAAGACAGAATAACGAAAAATATTCATAACAATTTGTTTATAAATATAGAATTGCATATTACGTTGCACTATTTTGTTAATTGAAAATACTTTGATGGACTAGACAACACATAATTTAAGATTTTTATGGTGGCAGCCAATCGGGTTAAGCGGTCCGCTTGCACGCCTTCTTTACTTACTGACTGACACCAATTTACCGAGAAAAATAAGTAACTGAATCAACAATTTGAGCTGTTCAGATGATGCAGCCTATACCAAAGACACTACAAGCGATTTACACATATTATTTAACAAAGTAAATATAACGGGATAGGAAAATTAATACCGGAAACTGCTGTATCGGAGCCAACCCGAAATAAAGCCCATTGGCTTATATTCGCATGTTACATTCGAATAGGAGCCTATGGGCTTATGTATATATTTTTGCGGCCAAGTGATGAAATACGTTTTAATCGTGATTGGTAGTAACAAATCCTCACTTTGCAAGGTAAAAAGGTATGATATTTCTCTTTTCTGTGAAGTCATTGAAGGAAATTGTGTACTTCATTGGATGTTGCGCGAATAAGACAAAGACTCCCATATATACACCCTTGTTGACCTTTTTTGTTAAACATATAAGTGCAAAATTACATCAAAATAGAAGCCCATTCATTCGTTTACAAGCCCATTGGCTTCTATTACAAACAAGGTCCCTGAAAGCATATATGTGTTCTGTTCAACTGACACAAAACAAAGACCATTTTTATTAATTTTATGAAATAATTTATTAAAAGATGTACAATTTATAGTGTCATATGGTATAAGGTAAATTCTAGTTTGTCAAAAAATAAAGCATTTCAATAAAATTAAATAACATCAAAAGAGTATTCTTTATTGTGATATCTGTCTTCAAAATGGCATTACTTTAAGTTCTACATGTACTTAAAGGATACAAATAAAATTCTATGAGTTTAGAAAAAACGATAGTGAGGACATGAATCAGTGTCGGATTTGAAATTTGAATGTACTTGCTCCGTTCCATTTTGTTTGGAAGTTTCATCCTACATAGTATATTTGTATATATTCTGAGTGGTCATTACGTGTCCATGTTGTTTACGAGTGAACGCAGATATTGTTCTGACACGAAAATCGATTTAAGAAATTCAAGCAATGAAAAGAAGGAAATGACCAAACTTTCGAATTGGGAGTAAAGTTGTTAATATCCAGGTGTGAAGTATCAACTTACGGAAGATCGTATGGCTATCCGCAGCCCACACTTACATATCACAATTCCATTTTTAAATCGCATGCCTCTTAGCACCCTGGTGCTTCCTTATATATAAAAATAGTCAAATATTTCAAAGAAAGGTATAATTTTTGTTAATTCCATTAAGGTTGCAAGCAAAAAAATCTGAATAGTTTCTGCTTATCTAGTATTGTAATTGTAACATCTTGAATGAAGCAGGTTGTTACAGCCAACAGAGACCTCACATGAATTTTATTGATTAGAAAATAATATTGTGTACCTAAATACGTTTCAAATTTAAGGCCCATAATCCCTATTCATCTGACCATTTCCTGACACGTCGCTAAATAACATTCCTGACGAAAACCTGATTTCAATTCACAAAATTCAATGGTCCTCAGTCGTGTTACAAAATTGTATTAGAAAGCAACTCAATAATGAAAACAAATATTGGAATATGTTGTGGAATATAGAAAATCAAGCTGTTGTAATTGGGCAAAAAGGTACAAATTTATATTTTATTATATCAACCTATGTGACAATGCTATTAAATTTATCTGATAATCCTAAATATCATGAATTTATGGTCCAGATATGATGCATTTATGACTTAGAAGCTTAACTTAGATGCATTTATAACTTAGACGATTAATTGCAATTAATAATAACATTGGTTCAATGTACATTATCCACAAATAATTAGTTCATAAATTTAGATTTTGTATATTTCTAATGAACATTTTTTGTTATATTGTTACAGTTCTTCACGGCTTTCTTAATAAAAAAATTATCAGTGAAAACCATATGCCTCATGATTTCGATCCCACTGCACGGCAGTCATACAGGCATAACAATTGGATTCATATTCCGTCACTTCTACGCGCTTTTCCTTGGCCAGGTAGAGAATATCCCCAGTGTTCTGAAGCCTCTTAACATTTTTTCAAATCATCCATTGTAGTCAATGATCAATACAGCACTTGCACTGTGATGTTTGGAATTATTTGATGCAGAATGCTGCTTGATTTTTGCAGTTCGTTCTGAAGCTCCATGTGTAAATGCCCCATCATGTTTCTTCCCGGCCTCTTTCTTGACCGCATGACAAAAAGAATTTACCACGCACTGCTTCGGGAATGACTTGTTGTTCCGATGTCAATAACTACCTTCGATACTCAACGACTTGATCGGCTTTTGCTCTTATGATACACTACATCACGTTCATTTTTTTCATTTCCCAACTGACTTGATTTATCATTCCATTCACCATTTCTTTACATTATATGCACTTTTTTATGTGTGATAATTTTAGCTAGGTCATTCCTGTCATGCTGTTTTCCTTTCATGTATTGATACGCATGCTCTGCAACTGAAAATGATGGTTTAGAACATTGATTAAGCACGCGTAAAATTTGATAAGTGGATCATGTTCACCAGCAAATGATATAACAAATGAAGTCACAATGATCCTAGTATCATTTTACGATTCGAATCACAGTGATGATACTCTTTTTGGGTTGTTTTGATCCTCCTTTGGTTTGGGTTCACACTTCATAGCTTTCCGCTTCTTTGTCGTTTTATCTGTTAAGAGATTAGGATAATTTAGTCTAATGTAAACTATGACATTATAATCATGAACTCATTTACATGTATTACCAATAAATAAATGTATTACCTGCATTTTCCTGTTCTGGTCTTAGTTAAGCTGTTTTGAAAATGTCTTCAGCCTATTGACTTCGAATATCAAGTTCTCATTGTAGTTGTTCCGCTAGTCAATTAAATTCAAGCTGATTAGCCATTGACAATGTTGTAAATTAGCCCCGACTTCTTTTTGACATCCTTATATACATGCTATGTATGATCAGGCAGGAACCCGATTTGGACCAGGCAGAATCCCCATCACATTTGGACCAGGCAGAAACTCCATCAGATTTTGACCCGGCAGAATCCCCCATATATTTTGTGGGCTGCAGGAACCCCAATCTATTTTTGAGGGGGAAGGGGCGGCAGAAACCACATATTTTTAGGGGCGAGGGTGGCAGAATCCCCGTTTTTTTAGGGGACGACAGAAGTCCTTTTCTGTAGGGGTTGGCAGAATGTCAAATCTTTACTAGGAGGTGGCAGAAACCCTAATTTGTTTAAGGGGGCGTTAGACACCCTATTTTTTTAGGGGTGTATATCGCGCTGATCTTTCAGTTTAAACCAGATATAATTGCCAGAGTCATCGGCATATTCATGGAATACTAGTGCGTGACCTCGGGTTATGTCGCCGACAGGGAGGGTGTAGATTTTGTAGTCTTCGGGGCCCATGATTGACCCCTGTTGCGCGCCGAATTGAAGCGGTAGACGGTCGGATAGAGCGCCTTTAATTATCGTGGCTTGGGATCGATCCTTGTGATACTCGCTGAGCCACCGCAAGGCGATGCCTTCGACACCTAACCGAACCCGGAAGCGGTCCAGGAGCAGGTCGTGGTCTATGGTGTCGAAGGCAGCGGACAGGTCAAGCATAACCAGGACAGTTCCACGTTGTTCATCTAAAGAGCGCAGTATATCGTTGTGAATTTTCACAAGTGCCGTCTCCGTGCCATGATGTTTCCTGTATGCAGATTGGTATCGTTCGTGTAGGAGATGAGTATCCATGTATCTATTGATGCGATTCACCACTATTTTCTCAATTAGTTTAGATATATAAGGAATGTTTGAGACGGGTCTGTAGTTTTTCAAAACATTGGAGTCTAAACTGGTTTTTTTTTCAGCAAAGGGCGCACTATTGCAGTTTTCAATGATGGAGGAAAGCGTCCAGTTTTCAGAGAAAGGTTCACTATTTTGGTCAGAGAAGGTACAAATACAGGAAGGCATTGCTTGAGAAGGGTCGTCGGAATAGGATCCAGTTCACAAGATGCATTGCTTGAGCGTTTGATGATGGTTTCTATTTCTTCCTC
>LQRL01082832.1:7084-21392 GCA_001703475.1 Hydroides elegans | reverse complement strand
AAAATATCTCATGAATAAAGCCATATTTATGCTTTCTTTTATATTCATCATATATCTTGATATATATTGAATAAGTATGTAGACTTTCATTGTGCTGGATGCTTATTAATCATAATAAATGGATCATAATAAACATAAATGACGATGGACCATGTTCGAAATTTCGCCACCCTTTGTATTTTTTACATAATTTATTCACATAAACCCTCAAAAATAATCGTATAATGACATGATAATGTATAAAACTCTATATGAATATAAATATAATCCTTTTTCGTGTCACATACACGTCCCCTCTATTTTCTTTCTCCGGCTCAGTAATGTGTATAAGGGTCATCGAAAAGTTTCGAAAAGTGATTGTTATATGTATTTTAGAAGGCAATACACCTGAAAAACTTCATTATAGTGCTGTCAGATATAAGTAGTCTATGAAATCGGGGCTTTTATAAGATAATATCTCAAGCAATGAGTAATATTACTCGTAATTGAGACTTGTGGATTTTAAATCACTTTTAAATACACTAAACAAATGAAATTAAACGCATTTGCTCTAATCAAATTGTTTGTTTAGAGATTATACATATTTAAACAATCTTCTTATGTGTATTTAAGGTGATTCAAACTGTAAATATATAGAAGGTTTATTAAAATGTCCCATTTGTCTGTAAAGAGGTAAACAATTATGGCAACCACCAACACCTTCCACAAAACACAATTATTATGTTTTTTTTTTAATTTATAAAAATTCTTATCACCATGTTCAAACTAGGATGAAACATTTTTATAATGGTTGAAATACGTAAAAACTCAGGGGTGGCGAAATTTCGAAAATAGATTCCGGCAAATTTTTCCAATAAAAATCAAATTTTCTCAAAAACTATGTATAACTATACATTTGGGCACAAATAATATAAAAGATAATTAATAGAGATATACAACCCCCAAATAAAGCATATTTTCAATTTGATTTTCAATCCAAAATGCTATGATCAAATTGAAATATATAGCTTTGCCATGGCGAAATTTCGAACGAGACCTCTAGTATACGAAACAGGACCTTCGTATACACATATGGTATATGAAACTGAAAAGCTTGTATACCTATATTGTATACGAAAGAGTGAGAACGTGTTGAAATGCAACCTGTAAAAATAAAAGCTAGTCCTGTGTCACAATTTGTTTTAAACGTGATCCATGTTATTATCGTATATGTTTATCTAAACTAATTTCTAATTTGATAAACATTTAATTAAATATCAGGCAGGTAACTTTAAGAAAGGGAGATACCATTATCAAGATACCATATCAAATGGCACAATAAAACTTATTAACTGTGATTTCATATTGTCCATATGTTTCAACAGCCATACTGTTGGGAACACTCTGCTATATTTTGATAGAATCTATATCCAGTGTAAACTAATAGTTTTATGAATGCGAAATAAACATTATAAATTCAAATGATTCTAAATAAGGTGTGTGCCCTCCCAATACAACAGAGATTCGTTTAGATTTCCAATGGAATGTACTTGTTCACATATTAACAAGTTACCGTATTTGGTCACGTTGTTTGTATTTGTAACAACCACTAACCCGTAAAGGTGCGACTCGCAATAGACACCAGCTATTGTCTCAAATTGGCATAAACAATAGAATTCAGTCGATCGTAGGATGCACACAATAATTTCGATATTAAAATGCGAAAAAAATATCAAAAATCACGTTTTTGTTTGTATCTTTTTTATTTGAAAACGTTGAATTGTGAAATTTGGAAAATCGCCCGCCTTTTATTGTAGAAATTTGCAATGCTTGAAATATTTTGCATTGCATTCTCTGTTTAGGAACTATAAGCGTCTAAAGTATACGCGAAACCGATGTGTACCCTTTAGTTTAGTCAGTCCCTTGAAAACGCATTTTTTGTTTGCTAAATTTCTCATTTAGGTTGTCAAATTAGCACTGACAAATTAAACATGACAGGTACACTGTATACACACAATATGCATGTATAGAGTTAATCATCGTAATTAATTGCTTAAAAGCCCTATTAATATGAAATATGTTGTTAAGAGGCATGGATAAATTTTCGGTTGTGTTTTTTTTTGCGCCCAACACGATATCTTTTTAATATTCTTTTAAAACAATACAGAAAAAAAAACATATATATATTTACGTAAACCTTGAAAAATTGTTGACTTGAAGTAAATCGACGAAAATGGATATATTTTTCTGCTCAGTTTCAAGGTGATATATATCAGGTATTACCAATAAAAAAACG
Source organism: Hydroides elegans (assembly GCA_001703475.1). NCBI lineage: Eukaryota > Metazoa > Annelida > Polychaeta > Sabellida > Serpulidae > Hydroides > Hydroides elegans. The sequence goes on along the minus strand of LQRL01082832.1, from coordinate 19,117 downwards.
TGACAATATAATGTTTCAACCTTTTATACAAAAAAACACACTGCTATAAATGTTTGAAATATCGTCTATCTGTGAAGACATAATATTTTTATATCGATTTGAGCTCAGGTATATACAGCAAATTAATTTAAAATTCCAAAGGTTCAAATATGCAATGTAGGTTTCCAGGTAATCGTTATTTCCTTTTTTATACAAAAAGGACCAATTTAAACAAATGGTTTGAGGAATTATTGTTTATGAGTAGGATTTGAAATATCATACAACAAATGAATTTAAAATTCCAAAGGTTTAAATATACAGTGTAGGTTTCCGGCTAATCGTTATTTCCTTTTTTATACAAAAAGGACCAATTTGAGAAAAAAATGGTCTGAGGAATTATTGTTTATGAGTAGGATTTGAAATATCGTACAACAAATGAATTTAAAATTTCAAAGGTTCAAATATACAATGTAAGTTTCCGGATAGTTATTTCCTTTTTGATACAAAAAGGACCAATTAAAAAAAAATGGTCTAAGGAATTATTGTTTATCAATAGGATTTGAAATATCATGATGGTTTCATATTAATTATCATAAGGAGCAATTTATCAAAATTGCAAAAAATATCCAAATATAAGTTTTGCGACAACCTACCAAACATTGAACTACACTTGTTTTTAACTTGGACATTTTTGACGTTGTTTTACTTTATAGAAGCGAAACGAACCTTTTTTACGTAGGGGTAAGATTTAGTGGAAGAGCGCATGTCTGTAAAATCGTAGCAATTTATTTATATATTTATTATAAATAATGCAAAAGTGTTTTAACCAGGCTGGAGTTTTTAGCGGTTTTCGCTGTCTCTTAAGAGTAACCGTGGAGCACTTGCGTTAAGGATGCTACCAGCCCATAGATTAATAATATAATAAACGGTTAGAAAGCTGGTTTAACACAGTAAAAAAAAACGTTTTTGGTTGTGCTTTTAATTTTATTTTCATGAATCTTTTATATATTTATGAACAAGTCCACTGCCTATTTCATATTTATATAGACTGTTCTTGCAACCAAATAAAACGACCTTACAGCACTATCACACTCCCGTATAACTGAGGTGAGATGTAATTACCTAGCGATTAATTACTGAAACACGACCCTTGTTTGCTACCTCGTTATTTTTAGCAGCGCATGCACCACGATGTTGCATGAGACTCAAAACACATAATTGACTCCTGGTTACAATAATATGGTATTTACATTGCATGGAGACAAAATTGCTGTGTTTATGTATATATATATATCATGATTCCTTCTTGGTAAGATGCTAATGATGCAGCAAACAACAGCATAATGGTTATTATCGTTCGGTATTTCTCAGAATATGTACCAATCTCGTTATAGATTGTAAATCTTGGGAAACGGTGGTGTAAATTACAATCATTGAATATGAGTTATATGAATGCATTACAAATGTCGATGACCTAACCACTCAATATTCTATCAATATTGTGCAATATAATCATGATAATTTTGGTTACATTTTGATATTAAACACCATATTGAACCCTGGAAAATACGTACACGAAGCAGAACTATACTTTCTGATTAATACAAATAATATTATTTGCCAAAGGCCATATATTTTATCAATTTTGTTAAAGCATTGGGGCAAACTATGAACATACCAAGATGAATAACTGACCAATATTTTAAAGAACCCCCTGATTCAAAACGAAATTGATAGTTTTAACCATTGAATAAAAGTAATTTAGGGCGATCAATAACCGTATTCTCCAAAAGAAATTGTTGAAAGGATTCACTTGCATTTTATTTAATACTTACATTTGTATCTTTGAGCAATACTAAACGCTGGCGATTGTTATATATCCATCATGTCTAATTCAATTTATATTAGCGACTTATCCGATACATTGTGTATCATAAACTGAACCTAATGTTATTTAAAGTTATTTTCATACGTAATTACAATTGAACTTCTTAATTTAAACATGCATTTTACGATTTCTTTTTTGTGCGCAAAGACAACAAATTTAATGCTTTTGCTTTGTCACTTAAGTCTTTGAAATATACTTTTAAATCCGTAGATGTCTCTCTAAAAGTCCCATATACCGTAAAGCATACACGATCGGGCATGCCCCACTCAGAACTGATAATATCTCTGAGCAACTCTCTGCTTTTGCTGCAATATATAAGCAAATGACAACAAGGGAGTCTAAGGAATGAGGAGGCACAGTTCCAACCTGCGAGGGGCACCCCATGGCAGGCTTTGTGAAATCACTTTAAAGAAGGGGACCCCACGAGCTGTTCCCCAAAAATTTCCAGCTGGCTTGGAGAAAATTCATTCAAGCTTGGAGATTTGAGCAGTTTGAGGAACACCTTTTTTTGATAATTTCTTAATTTTTAATTATTTTAAAATTGATTAAACTTGCTTGCAATTGTTCATTTAACTGTAATTTGCAAGATATGATACGTAATTTGGTTAATATTCAACATTTCAACTTTCGCAAAAGGTGTTCCTATTCTGTTCTAAGCTGGGTAGAAAGGGAGGAACAGCACATTTTTGTAAAATGTTAATATTCAAATACCATTACTTGTTAATGTTGTTTTAAGTTGATTTTACAACCTTTTTAAAAATATGTCGTGAGGTGCCCTTCTTTAAAACAATATTACGATTGCGCACAAAAACAAAAAATGGTTGTTGACATCAATTTTTTGCATAAAGATGTTAACCTTTTCCAAGTCAGCTGGAATTTGTGTTTTGGTGGGAACAGCTTTTGCGAGGAACAGCTCGTGATGTGCTCTTCAACCTGCTGTATTCAAATACATACCCTGTCCTGGAAGTTGGAAGAGCAGACTCACATTAGGTGAGGAGAGTGCTATTTGACAGAGTGACGTAGGGTTAGAAAGAGTTTAGAGATATGTTTTTATTTACAGAGAGAAAGAGAGAGATAGCCAGAGAGAACGAGAGATAGGTCAATAAACAGAGAGAGAGAAAGAGAGAGAGAGAGAGAGAGAATTTTAAAAAGAAACGAATATTATTAATGTGAATCAGCTATGAGAGGAACGAACGTGGCAAAAAAAATATTATATGATGAAAAGAAATATTATGAGTGAGCAAGCGATAAAATCTATATTATTTAAACCAATTAAACTGATGAAAAATGAACAAAACATAGATTCGAGTCAATTTTCGGTATAACAATTCCAATATCTAAGATTTTATATATACATTGTACATGTTAAATCACATGACAATTTCGCATTATCCAAACAACGTTGCTTTTTTTTTTCGATCGCCACTACAGTGTTGTTTTCTTAGCAAGTGCAAGTAATTTCATTTGTGTTTCTTTATGCCATTTGTCCCCTTAAAATGTTTGTCTGCAACGCCTTGACCGTCTTGTGGTGGGATCATCTCAGGAATATGAAACCAAATGTCAGCAAACCGTTGTCATATGAGGCCCTAGTGTTCCAAACTAACGATGATTATCGCAATATTTATCGATGACATCCCTATGTTGAAGTTATACCAAAATCATTGTGAAATTTCTTTTATTCAACTATACAAGCACTTTTTAAAAATCGTTTGTCGAGGTTCGATATCAAACGCATTACTTTCCCTGCTTGGGATATCAAAGAGTGACAAAAGCAACTTTCGGTCGTCACGCTTTCAGATCCCTGTCTAATTGTCCATTTGCTTAATTGTTTTTAAGAAAGATTGGTCAAGATAGGAAGAAGTACGGGAACCAAAATACAAAGTTGTCCTGATTTTTACACAATGAAATAAAACTACATGATTAAGCAACTTCAACAGCATACAATTAAACCAAAAATGGACAATTTTATCTTCACATTTTAAAAACCACAAGGATTAGTACAAGGGTTACCATCATTTTAACGAGAACTAAATAGGGACTGATATCAGTCGACATTTTGATTTTGGTAATGTGACTGGTTCATGACCTACGTCTCCGCTATCAGTAACCTTGACCTTATCCTTAAAATTTATGTAAACGGGCGGGAAAGTGTATTGAGGCTGAGGTTTTAAGCGGAGAATATTGGTTCAGAAATTCGCACCTGCGTATAAACCAATTAATTCATTTTTTTTCACCTGGGGAATTACACTACCATAGAGTCTCTACGCCAACATTTCTGCAATTTCAGAAATGATGGTTCAACATCTACGCTATCAATCACCACTGTGACCTATTATGTATAAATACATCCTCTTCCTGTGACAGTGATAGATTTTTATTGAGTCATTATGGCCCTTTAATCAGATATTAAGAGGCTCGTGGTAGTAAGATGGGATTCTTAGCCAGATGTGGAATTGGCGAGTATATCGCAACTGTGTCTAACAGTAACATTTTGGTTCTTTTGCTTAATAATATCTTGTGATACCAAGCATTTTTCCCAAAAACAATCAAAAGGCGTATGTATGTAATGTCAAGTAATCCTAATGTCAAAGAGTTACCATCGTCTTTAATTAACTTTATTTTATTCATTTTATTTCAAAATGTAACTGTAACTATGTAGTTTCGGTTGATTTTTTTTTTAATAGCACATGGAATTCGGACGCCACAATAAGCAACTAATGGTATAATGAAAATGAATGCCGACTCCAGCTTGTCTTACCACTAGACGTCGCAAAACGGCGAAGTCCATCGATAGGACGTCGCTGTTTTTGCTCATATGTTGTATCGGATGACGTCATTTTTCGAACGTAGGAACTGTGTCGTCGCAAAGAACCGACGTCAACGGAGGTGTATATGGCATCGGGACGTACAATTACGTCGTGACGTAAAATGATGCGTTCATATTGGCGAAAATATAGGTGAAATAATGGTGAAAATCGTCACGTCCGAAAGCAGCGTGGGAAGAACGTCCTTTTCCGAACATGTGACCTAACTGCATTATATGCTCAAAAAAGGACGATGCTGTAAAGCGAAAATAATCATACTACATGAACTACTATATATGCTCAAAAGACAACAAATGGACATTAAGTGAACGATCTTTTGTAGAATGATGTGTTAAATCAAGTTTTTAATCAATGTTGTTGCAATGCTATTAATAAAATATTAATGATAAATCAATTAAAACGTACTTTAAATAATACATCGTTTGACACTTGGCTTTGTCTAAATTTACTGAACGTTCACTTTGAATTGCATTTTTTTGCATTTCATTTATCTAGTTGAAAGGAAAGTCAATTATGAGTTCACTATTATGCAACGGGGTGCTAAAATTGAAATGTCCGTTTTGTATTTGTATCGATTCTAACATTTTTAGACAAGTTTATGACCAAGCAAGTGGAATTAAATTTGAATACATATCCATATAAAATTTGTTAACAAACCACTTGTATCTCAAATAACTTTTTTATTCTTTGGTCTTTTTAAATACTAAAAACGTTGTATTTTTTGACGATTTTTGCCACACATGTCCATTCCTTTTTTTAAATTCTTTGAATTTTTTATCAACAGCAATTCAACAAAATACATGTTATTCAGCCAATATCTCTTATGCATAAAAACGACGTCATTCAATAGTTCTACATACATGGTTAAACAGCATAACAAATGCCTTATATGGGGTGCTCGCAAAACATTCCATGTTTATTGGTCTGATTTGGATGTGTTTAGGAAATGACCGCCTAGATATGCATACATTTGTTTATTGTTTGTGTTTTGAAATTCGTTAGATAGAATTCTATCTTGTTTCATTCGCTGACCAAAAACTTCGATGGTCCAATAACTTAAGTTTTGTCTTGTTTGTCATTCTATTGGCTCTCATTCTTGCTTTTCCAAATATCCACAACCTCCCTCTCGAAGTATCTTATATTATCAACTTATATTAAAGTGACAAATGTATTGAATAAATTACAGTTATTTCTGAAGTCGTAATATGACCTGTGGCATTTTGGAAAAACACATCTAGGTTTATATAGGATGAAATTTTATAACCAAAGGGATAGTTTTCGTTTGTTGTCGCGTTTGTTACGGCAACCAAAGTACAATAATATCCACTGCAATTAAAACTGATCTTGTAAGCATTGAAATGCAAATATTGATTCAATAAAATCATACGAGGGCATTCAACGATTTATTCGAGTAAATGTTTATTCTTGTAGCAGCTCTTCTTTGCATAAGTAACTGAAATATACTTGTTTAAATTAATTTAAATGACGCCATATTGAAAGCCACCTTTTGAACAATTTGAAAAAAAAAACAACTGTTGATATGTTTCGTCAGAAAAGAACAATGATATTTTTTCGAAACGTTTATTTTACCATAGGATTATATTGTTGAATATATCAACCAAGGCAAATGCATCTAAATTTAGTGTCGATAAATGAATCTATAAGAGGATAAGCTAATACGCATTTGATTTCTTGAAGTATTTATTCTGGTAAGAGATTGTATATTTGCTTGCAGTAGCTTTTGTGTGTTTCTTGCTTGCAACTTCAGAATAAACATTGTGATGCAAATCAGCGTATTAAGCTTATTTCAAATATTTCTGATAATCTTCTGTTTTACAATAAATAGATAGTGATCAATTTTTCAAAAAAAAAAAAAAAGATCGTTGAGTACCCCTCATCATACAATCGTCTTTTGTATCTAGCAGTTAACTTATTTAATACAAACATTTTTATTTTCAGTAATTTCATTTTAACAGTTTCTCCATACGATGTTTCCGTCTTACAACCTATTAAGTTAGATTTTTTAAAGGTATTTTTGGTTTATTCAATGGGTTTGAACAATATCGAAATACAACATCTTGCTTGCCCGGACTTAGTATTAGAAAAAAGATAATATTTAATAAAGTGTCCGCTTTATGGTGCAGTCTTTAAGAGTCACTTGGAATTTTGCAAAGTTAAAATTTTCGCATGCTAAATAAACTATTTCACAGAATAAATTTGGTGACTCCACTAAAAAAATATGTCGTCTTTGCGTTGATATTATCGTTTGCTCCAGAAACGTACTATCGCCAATTAACGCTCTTCATTATAAAGCAATGCAGTTCGATAATAAATAACCACGATGTACACTTTTTTTGCAAATTAACAAGCATAATGGAAATAATTGGAACAATGTAAATGCTCATTTTGACCTGTCTTGAACCCGCCCATCATTAAATTTATAAAACATGATGTTATCCATATTAACTGTTTTGTCCTTCTTAGGTGAGGAAGTTGTCAATAACGATGTAACGTCAGAAATACATCAAAAGGACGTTTTTGACGCATGCTTTATTATGTGCGCATCGTTTAAGGATTCGCTGATTTTCTTCCGATAATATACATGTATCAGATAATTAATAATGTAATTTGGATATGTTTTAAGATATATGATTATTTTTAGATTTCCATAAATATACTTCTAATTGCTTATGGTGCTCTAATTTGGACCAATACCAACGCTTTTCGCACGTCCTTTTCAGTCACGTTTCGACGTGATATAAAAGTTCCTCACACATCTAACTTTATTGCACCGTTGCAAATACCATGTTTCTACGCACGCAACGGAAAAACAGCGTCCAGGAAACTTATAACTTGAACTAAAGGATGACGTCTCTTTGATGTTGTTATTTGTCTGGTCGAGATGGCAATCTTTATTTCAGGTATCAGATGTTCCTCTCATTATAACAGTATTTATACAAACCCAAGGTGAGTCTTTCTTATCTTCAAAACAATTACATTCACATTTCAGATTAATCACATTCAAAGGACAGAAGGCTAATTTGATTGAGTTTACATAGATGAGTATTGAGCAAGGTGATAATTAATCATTCGCACTATACCTTTACATAATATGTAAGTGATTAAGATATTACACCTTTTTAGTATTTTCTTGTGAATATATTGAATTTTACAAAAGAGCAGTAGAATCCAAAAAAAAATGTAACTAAACTCTAGAAATGTTAATGTGTTATTATTACGCTTAACCTAGATAACAGTAATGCGATATATATTCATAGCTGTGATTTCTTGGAAAGTTTTAAGCGATTTTCAAGGTGGTCATTTATAATGAATATAATCAATTGTCTTCAATTTACATCTAAATGCCATAGCAACGATGTAGCACCTTCATAACTCCAAGTCAGCTGCACTCAATTTGGTTGTCATGGAAACGAATTGTTGTTCAAAAACATGTATTGATGACAGATCAAAGATGTGAACACTGAGTGTGTATTTATTCATTATTCTTCAATTAACGCGCCAAGTTCAAAGTTCTCACCCTTGTGTATAAATCTATTCATGGTTCGACACCTGAATATCTCTCCGAACTCATAATTCCATACGCGTGAGTTACGATCGAAGTCTTCAAATCTACTCGGTGTACCGAAGTGTCGCGTAAAATACAGTGAACGGGCGTTCAGTCACGCCGGACTATCTCTATGGAATACACTTCCATCATCCATAAGAAATGCTAGTAGTTTAGCAATTCTTAAGAAAAAGTTAAAAGCTCATCTGTTTACTGAAGCATATTGTTTGCATGTTGTTAATGTTTTAACTAGCATATCGTTTTAGTGTGACCGCTAATTTGCAGTAATAAAGTAATATCATGCATGTTTAAAATCGTACGCGCTTAGGTATTTTTTTCAAAATGTAATAAGCGCATATAAATACCAAATAATAAATAAATAAATAAATAAACGTATTGAAAGATAATGACGTTTGCGTTTATTATCACCAGTCAAATTTATCGATCAGAGATATGGTTTATTTCATGGATCTATTACAGATTTAGGGTTTGATATAGAGCTACATACTTGTATTAGATCTACTATCAGATGGAGTTATATCAGATGTGTATAAAATTGCTTATAACAAGTATTGCGATTTTATTCAGGGCACCCTACCAAGCAAGTTTGCATCAAGTAGGCTTTTAGAACGATTATTTTTCCCTTCGCTTGATATTTTTTTTTTTTACGTAAATATCCTTAAATTTGTCATTGAATTAAACAATTAATTATATAATGATACCTATTTGACAATTAAACAGTCGATCCTTTCATATTTATTATCTCAATGCGTAAGCGAGTTTCTTTAATGGGTGCCCTACGCATAATTTAGATTATGATTGTTTAACAATACGATTATTCGTATTTTTCTTCATTATAATGATCCTCGTTCTGCGTCTGAGTAAATGTCATACAATTATATGTATTTTTCACAGCTTGACTAATGGGACAGCCATCTATGTTCACATCCGCTTTTCATTTTATCGAGACGGTTAGAATTTCTTGTTAAGTTATTTTTAAATTAACCAATATAATTTCTGATAAAAATATAAGTGGTAACACAATGTCTAACTTTTTTTCTGATAAAGCTTATTTGTGTTGTGGGTTTTTAAGACGTCAGTGCTTACTTCTTTATTTGACTGTGCCACTGTATACATTGTTTAAATATTATCTAAATGATTGGTGTGAGAGACAATAAAAAGATTACATTTGGTTTCAAAAGAGGTCTTCTCTTATTATTGCCCTATTGCTCCTACGCTATAATCACGATGTTTTTCCTGTTTTCCGGTTGTTGCCTAAACCTTGCTATGGCATTCTTTTTATTTGGCTTTCATTGTGTAATTGATGGTCATAAGTAATTTCGGTAAGTAAAGTGCGTAAGTGTGAATATTTTTGTAAATTGAAATCTAAAGACATGAAATTGCGTCTTGAAGGTGTTGGTTACGTTTCTATAATCAACCACACATTCGGAAAACTATCTTAAATTTCGATAACATATATAGATTTCAAAAAATATCATTTTTTATGCCCAGCTTCCTTATGAATTTATCTTCGTTCATTGCAGATAAGGACCAAACAAAAATAAATGAAACATTTTTTGAAAAAAAAAAGTTTTTTTTTTCAAAGATAAAAGATAGAGTATATGATCAATATAATTATCTTAACCACTTAAGACGATTTAATTTCTTAAAGCATTGGTAACATAAAATAAGCGATTTTCATCGCCAGTTTCGATTTTCTACTTGTTTAAGAATCGAGTAGAGCTATAGCATGTTGCTCTTTGCGATCACAGAGGAAAACAATGAAAAACAAATTGGACGATTATCTTCACTTACCCAGTGAACAATTTTAACTAGTCACTAACTAGTCACTAGCTAATTTTCACTAGCCCCAGACTAGAGGTTAGCTAGAACTTTCACTAGTCACTAGCTAGAAATGGAAGCACTTTATGGGTTTTGTTCTAGCTAGAACGCGTTAGCTAGCTACTAGTTAACAGCTAGCTAGGGACTAATTTGCATTAGTCTGGTTTTATTCTAGTTTTAAAGCATATACTAGCTAATGATAAGTTGGTGACTAGTTAGTGGCTAGCTAGTCACTAACTAGTCACTAGCTAATGTGTTAGCGTTTGTTCTAGCTAACGCATTTCGGAATATTCTAGCTTAGGTCTTGCCTATAGCCAGCTGCACGTGGCACGTGGCACGTGCCACGTGCAGCTGGCTATAGGCCAGCTTGTAACCACTGCAATAAAATAGATATATAAGTTTCATAATTTTATTCACCATTTCTATCATCTATATATAAAAATACAAAAATATAATACTTTAAGTTGTCACATCCAAAAGAACAAAAATAATAAAAAATAATAAGAAAATTCTAGTGTAGGGCTAGCTAGCGTCTAGTATGGTATTAGCTAGAATGTTGACTGGGTATTTAATGCAAATGAGGCCTAAACTGCAGTTTAAAATAATTGTGTGAATGATAAAACATGAACGTACCAAGATGAGTTGTTAAACAAATAGACGTCGCTTACTATATTTAGTCTCTAAACTGGCTCATTCTTTATCTTATAAGTTGTAATTGCTATCAAGATAGCAGTGTTTTGTAACAGACTGTAGTCCGGGATGATCATTCAAACGGAATCTATTACTCTGTCAATAGAATAAGAACACACTATTAGCTTTGAATTATAGTCTATGTCAAATTGTGGTGTCTTAAACTGATGTGGTTGTCACAATATAAACGTGATAGTGTAATTAAACATTTGAAATCATTATATGACAAGGAGATTTCCAGCGTTTTGATTGGTCGAGAGCTGGTCTTCATACTTAAGGTTGGTTTACAAAACAACAACATTCGGGGTTAAGTCAACAATTGCTTATTGTTGCATAGCCGGTTCGTCTGTTAACAATAACAAGACACATGTTTCTGTACAGTTTTTTTAAAATATGAGTTCAGGACGATTTGCCTCCGTTACGGAAGATGAAATTAAACAACTTAAAGATGAAAGACATGCAATCAATACTCGCAAAGCCATGGAATCGGCCATGCGGACTCTCAAAGCCTATGTTATTGTTAATAAAGAAAAGATGTAATAAAGGTTTATTCATTTCGATTTATTATTAAAAAAAAAAATATATGGGTCATCATAATAAAGCATATGTCGACTTGTTTTCAGTAAACATGAAGATATTATTGACCTGATTTGAAAATGTTGCAACATTTCCAAATCAGGTCAATAATACTTCATGTTTACTGAAAACAAGTCAACATCTGCTAAATGTTTCTAGTATTTTTTTAGGAAAACTGTGCCAGATGATTATAATTCGGATGTCGGACAACTCATCCATCTATTCAGTGAACGATTTTACAAATAAGGGTAACAAATACAAGTTCTCAAGTTATGAATTTTTGTCTTAGTTTGTATAACGTTCAAATAAAGAAAATAAAAACAGCTTTTTGTACAAAATTTTCTATAAAATGATTAAGTTCAAATGTTAAGCAATTATCGATAATTAAGTTTTTCTTTTCATTATTTTCATTTTCCTTAAAGAGGGTACCTATTTAAAGACACTCTGTGTCTACGTAAGAAAGTTGAGGTAAAAAATCATGGTCACTTCTCTCATGTTAATTTACTCTTAGTAAAACATAAGATCGCGCTGGATTTTTTATATTTAAGTGTTTCATTCAGAACTTGTTTACAAAATGCAACGAAACTTGTTGATTTTGAAATAAAACGTTAATATTATTCCATGTCAGAACGTTTTGTAATGTTCTGTATAAATACAAAGTGACGCCA
>LQRL01082824.1:3983-14237 GCA_001703475.1 Hydroides elegans | reverse complement strand
TATTAACTAAAATGCCAAATGTTTACCCTACTCCACTTGGAGACAACGATTGAGTTTCTTTTGTACAGATAATTAAGATTTGATAACGATTAGATAAATTGCAGCGGCACATCAAATCACTTATTTATACGTTGGGAAGTCGACAGCATCAGTCGACAACTGCGGCTGTGTCATTTCGAAAATTAGAAACCATATAATGTGTTGGTTTGCAAAAAGGTTACTTTTTTGTTTTGGGAATTCTTATTGCATTTGTTTTTACAAAACTTTTTTCACGAGTTACAAAAAATGTCAGGAGGACATAATTGTTCTTTATGGTCAAAAATAGCAAGATGAAACAACGAAGAGCTTGATTATCTGCATTTGAGACAACCCAATGAACACTGTGCTCCTTATATTCATTGGTTTGCATTTGGGAAGGCAAAACAATAGGGCATTGTGATTCTGAATTTTAAGTTTGACTCAAGGCACTAGCAACACACTGACTGTTTGCGTTGTGTTGGGAGTATGTGCCCTCATCGACGGCGTGTTATCATTATTAAGTTTATTCAACGTGTCGTTCTTTTTATTGAATGAAACATAATAATCATGATAGATATGACTGAGTTAGACAAACTTTTTTTGGAAGCATATTTTGTTTCAAGCATACAGCACATTTTCATAGCAAGTAGTTTTTTATTTATCAATTATCAAATATATATATATATTAAGTGGAAGCCGTAATATAATCAACCCGACCCTGACAGAAATCTAATAACATAGTGTCTCAATAGTTATTTCCAGAAATCAAGCGAATCAAGAAATCAAATTAATGTTAATGCACCAACAAATATAAAGCTTGATGATATTTAATGATCAAATTGGAAACGCGGCATAGTTACATCCAGACAGTGACTTTGTGCCAACAAAGCGTTCGATCAAAAATTAGGTCCTTGCTTTAAGCGATAAACTAGCAACCGAGAAAAGTGATATTATTGTGTTTTATTGCATTGTTGAAGCATTTTACAGGGCATAACCACTCGGTCATTATCTTTTGTGATAATGCCCGGGTGCGTAGTAATTGTATATTTTTTGTTTAGAAAAAAATAAGATGGCTATTTCATTTTAATAAGATAAAATTGCCCCTGTTAGGAATTGAACCCCGGCCGCCCAGGTGCCGCTTTGACGCCTGTTGCATATGGGCACATTCTCTACTCTATTTGCATATTCACGAGTACGTTATGACAACTGTCTTGGTTGTAGGACACACACGCTCGGCCACTCAGTACTCGGTGAACTTGACCTAGTATTGTTATTGTGACGTCAAAATTCAAATTCTACGTAATGAAATTTTGTTTACTGCAGTTACTGAAAAGAATGTGAGAGGATAACACACATGTTTATGAAATAGAATAAACAACTTAATATATTTGTATTTTAGCGTATATAGTTAATAAACCGAATGCTAATAAACGTATAAGCATGTTCCTAGCCTGGAATTAGAAAAGCAGTTGAAGAGGGACTGAAATATGCTTGATATTTAACATAAAAGGAATAAAACTTAAGGATTTGTGACTAAATATAAGCATCAAAATGATGATGTGAAAAATTAAGTTAATATTGATGAAGCATTAATGGATAGAATCGACCAAATGCCAAGTTTAAAGCAGATGTATGAGTGATTAACGACATGGAAAATTGTGAATATAATGCATCCAAAGTAGCGAAGAAATCGAAAGTGTCTATAACAAAATACAACCAAAGTGAAAAAATATGTCCAAAGACTCTTTTGAATAACATCAAGTGACTTTAGACGTATTCTCATATCTACATAATTCGACAGACCAGTTTCGAAAACACTATCCGAAAAGGTAGGGGGATTTTTTTTTTTAATAGCCGTTTTACGCAACGTAACGTAAATTTACGCAAACGTTACGCAAATATAGTTCAAGCTACAAACTCTGAAAAGTGTTCGAAAAATGCAGAAATCCATGCAATAAAAGGAACAAAAACCTCAGGATCCTAATCAAAATGGTTATTGGCCCTCGGGATAGGAAAAAGTAATGCCCGCGCCCTTCGGGCTTGGGCATTACTTTTCCCTATCCCTCGGGCCAATAACCATTTTGATTAGGACCCTTCGGTTATTATTCCATATTTATTTTCAATCACTTATTTTCAATCATTATAAAATTTAGATATTTGTTTAAATTATTATATTAAGCTTTTATTCATAATATTATGGATCTATAAATGTATGGGATTATGTTCGATTTTTTTTCGATTGGATAGAAAATACGAACAACTGCATTAATTACCGCTATTTTCGATTGTAAGATATCTTATTTATAGGCAACGATGGTACTGTATTGGCCACATGGTCCTAAACTGTGCCATCGATTGTAACATTCGAATTGTTTATGGAATTCTGCCGAACGGTGTGGGATAAAAAAACACTCATAATGCACTATACCTTTCTTGGGTTTATCAGTTTTAAATTCTTCAAAAACATATAATCAATATACATGTATTACACTTGAAGTAAGGTTAGTATAAACACATTTTCTATAGAGATATAATGTTATATATAAATTATATGATATAATTTTTAAGTGAAAAATAAGTATTCATCCTGTTCCCAGATTCATCGGCATCTTTTTACTATGGACATGTAACTACATTGTATATAAGAACGGCCGTAATATTTATAAACAAGTAGCAAAATTATGGCAGGCTATCATAGAGGGCCACCCACAATCCAATTCAATACTCTTTCTCTTTCCTCCTTGCCTGCCTTTACACTCGCATTATTTTTTTCCTCTCTTTCTAACACAAACGATGTTTCTCTTTTATTTTTGAATTATTGAAATACTACATACATAATTGTCAATTTTGACCGCTCAAAAATCTCATGGATGTTTACTTGATAAGATATTTCTATAACTTATACATAGATCCGATTGAGGGTTAATAAATCAGATCTAGTATCAATATCCAATAATGTCTGCATTATGCAATGACGGTTCCTTAATAACTCGCATCGGAGGTAGTTTCAAACATTAAACAACATGATATATTGCGAATCCATCTTGCTTTACAATTCGAGCCACTCTGCGCATGCGTGCATCGTCATCTCGCTCACAGAGATGCGCGGGAAGAACCACCATCGGTAAACGAGAACACGGACCTCCTTGACCCCTCGGATGGCGTTATCGTCGAAGTCGAAGCAATAGTCAGATCGCTTCTGTAAAAAAGGGAAGGAAAAATATGGATGGAATTGTTAGTTATATGAGATGCCATGTGTAAGAATCTGTTTATCCTTGCACTAATTGTGTTAATTTAAATATTTTTCACGTATCTATATTATTAAATATCATTTATTTTTTTTATATTTGAAATGAATAGCTCACAACGTAAGTCTGTTTTAAAAGCTTACGCGAGAATCCAAAACATAACTTGTCCAAACATCGTAAAACAGGATAAGGTGGAAAATTACGAGCACGCTTTACTTTGAAAACAAATGGCAAGAATACATAACATTAAAATCAACAGGCATTCCTACATAAAATAGAGCTCTCTCAAATAAGAAAAAAAACTCCTATTTTCATATTGAGATCAAAATCGCTTACCTCCATCTTGTTCAGTTCATTGCCTTCCCCTTCATAGAACACAGCCTCCACGCGCGGTACAAACGATGTCTCAAGGCACAGGCCCCTCACAGTCACAGCACCAACCCCATTGCCTTCACCAACCCTAATGGCCATCTCAGCCACGAAGCTGCCCCATGGCATACGAAAATCGAGCTCGCCTCCTGATTGGTCGAGAGCTAGGGCTAGGTCGAGGTCAAGGTTGTCGGGACGGATTAGGGCAAGGTCATAGTCGCGTTGGGATTCGAAGTTCAGGTCGAGGCGGTCACACACTGCGTTGGAGAGTGAGATTAAAATTAAATTGATAAATATGCTGTTACAATAAGGATTTGTCATAAACCTAGATGAAAATGTACTTCAGAATAGATATTTTGCTACAATCAACTATAATATTATTATATAATAACTCAAGAAAGAAAAACATGTCATTTATATCAAACGTTAACGCACAACAATCCATTTGTATGCACTACTCGAAACGTACCATTTATATGATACATTAACAAGCTAAAGTCAATTGTCAATCACAATTACATATACGTACATATAGGGCATTCATCCTGGCTGCCACATCGATTGTCTCCGAGGTCGAAGATCGCCGAAGAGGGACAAGCGCATCCTGGTTGGCACACAGCTGGACACACAGGGGTATCGGATCCCGATTGTGGACAGGGAGTGCGGCAATTAGCGCACTGCATGTAGATCTGGTCACCGGGGCAATCTAAACAATGGAAATGGAAATGAACATGGTTTATCATGAAAAAGATCCATAACTCGCTTCTGAAGGTTTAAGGAAGATTATAAATAGCAGATAGAATATTATATATCTTAGAAATACCCATCTTTCTACTTCCCTGTTTCTCTATCTTTTTATAGATCAACCTTTTTAGATATCACTTTATCACTCTAAATATCTTTCAGTATTTTCATTTTACCACAAATCACTTTACTTACCCACCCAAGATTATCTCTTGAAATCAAAAGTCATCCCATAATTTAACCAACCAAACCATCTATAAGTCCATCTTTTCATGCAACCATCCATTCTTGACATAAATCACACCCAAGCCTACCACACGCTCGCCTGGGTCGGCATCTCGGTCCGGTCACAGGGTCATCCGGGTACACACGAATGGGGGCCTCTCGCGGGCATTCACATTTGGGATCACATCTCTCAATGCACATAGGTGTTTGGTCCCAGCATGTACGTTCACAAGGCGAACCACAATCGTTAAATCTTAGGTCACCTTCACATTGCTCTGGAACAATCGAAAAAATGACGAAATAATGGTTGTTGTATGTCATTTACCATACGATTTGTGAAGAGCACACCATGAGGTGTTGCACGTAAAAGGAAATTCCTTTAGCAGATTCCAGTTGGCTTATAAAATTAAGAATACTTATTTACATCTGGGATCTGACTAACAGCAATGGCATATACGGTTTTTTTGTTTTAGTTGCCTGTAAGAGCTGTTAACCATTTTATAATAAACAACAATATATCGTTTATATTTGGTTGATAAGATTGATTGTGCGGTATTTGATGATAGTTCTTATATATTAAAATCATCTATTAACCTCGCTCGGTGGTAGTTGTTCGCTCTGTCGGCCTCATTGTGGTGGTGGTAGAAGTCGGCATTTCTAAAAATGGAAAAAAAAGTTCCAATTAATACAGCTTACTTTAATTTTGTTGGATAAGATTTAATTATCAGCATTTATAATTGGCACCACTGTGAATATATTGCAAAACATGGGCTTTATTTTACCTTATTTCACAGTTCCTTTGTATTCATGATCCGTTATATTTGATAATAAACTGTAGACTAAGTGGGTCACTCTATTATTTAAAGCAGGTCAGCCTATTGGTACAGGTCGGCTGCATTGCCAATAGAATGAACAGGTTCCTCAGCTGCGCCTCGGAACTGTACAATATCTCAATTAATGGACTGATCCGGTTATTTGTTCCTATACATAGGCATTTCGCATATATTATAATTATATTTTCTTTTACCGGAAAGTTCGCCCATGAACCTCACTTCGATGATGGTGTTATACCTCTCTCCGTAGGTCGAGAGTATAGTAATACGAACCGAGGAGGTAACGACGGGGGTCAAAGGAAAGACCTCGATGGCAATGCCCTGCTCCCTGTTTATTGATTCTACCTAAAATTAGAGGTAACGCTAATGGTAGAAATAATGAGCATTCAACCTAAAACCATTTAAATGTACATGCATGTGCAGAGTATATTTGAAGTTGTCAGGTACATCGACAGTCAATGTAAATTGAACGTATTTGCCATAGAAATACAAAATATGCATTTTGTAATTAATTAGCTTAATAATGACCATTTTATTGCGTAATTAATTAAACCATAATCCTTGTACATACCGTTTGTGTCTCTCCTTCGGAAAACGTCAACTGCAAATCCTTCAGATTTTTCTCATCGCCCCAAAAGCCATCGGACAACTGCATCTCATCAATCAGATATGTATCGGGAAAAATTATCTCGATCCATTGACCGACGGGATCGGCCATAAAGAAGTCCCAGCGGTAGGCGTTGGACAAGGTCACATAGCCGTCTATGGCTCCGTCACATGGGTGCAGTTCGTCTTCTGCGTCCAAAGAGGTGCGGCATCGGGTGCCCTCTAGTTCGGCTACGTTGATGCGCTGCCCTGTAATATAAACAATGATATGGAATTGTATAAAACTCAAAATATGTCGAATTCATAATAATAGAATGTTAAAACTTATTATTAACATATACCAATGTATATCGCATACCATGACAGCACTATAAAAGCCAACAATTCATTTTGACGATAACTAGCTGTAATTATCACATTTTAAGGTATAATATCAAATATCTGTAGGTTTATATAATATTTTACTTTTTTTTTCATTTTGTATATAGGTTACTAGACTTAAAGCTTCGACCACGAACTTTTCAGCAAGATAGTTTCCAATGTATAAAAAATGAGCCCATATGTTTACTCAGGTATCATAAGAATTTACTCTGGTGTTGTTTGAAATTATTACCTTATATAAACATCGCAAACATGTGGTCGACTTTTGAAATTTATAGTTCGGAAACTTTTTGGCTTGGATTCATAGGCGTATTTTTCATATAAGTTTATTATGCATTACATGTTATAAACAAGCTGTTATAAAAACAATTCGATAGTTTATAATCAATTAACAGTTTACTTACCATGCACCGTTATAAGCATGAGCATTAGGATCGCTGAGAGAAAAGATGATTTAATTTCTCCCATGTTTAAAAATTAATTTCAAACATTAATCATTCCAGGATATACATTTGATATAACTCGGCTAACACGCCCCAAAAGTATATGTATCCGAAATGAATGCAAGAAATATGTGAAGGTTCCATATATACAGAAATGGAACTGTTTTAATAACGTCTTAAGCAGAATATGCCAGGTATATAGCACTACATAATATTTACTCTAAAATCCAATACTCATTCAAATTCCCTTTTTGGCTCGTGACGGAGTATTTATTTTACTTATGCATAAAAAGAGCCTCATGTGAGTGTGTCGTGAGTAAGGAATGAATGAAACCTTAATGTATTTCAAGGTCTTGTAATAAATGTGACTCCAAGCAATTTTCCCCTTTATCATACATACATTTCAAAGGGAAAGGGGTTTGGCTACATTATTGCATGCATAAAGGATATATTCCATATGCCATCGTAAAAAAAATATGACATAATGAAATCAGAGCGAAAGTATAATAACACCTTAAGTATTTATCATGACATATTTTAGCACATAATTTTGAAATAAAAAGAAATAAAAACCAGTTGTATTTCAAAACTTACTATTTTCATTTTGAATGGTTTGATTTTAATGCAACTTAGTGATACTGACATTGATTTTAAAGAAATGTGATCGAAATATTCACGCATGTTTCGTGAGTTTTCGTTACCTTTAGCTAAAATGTTGTATTACTTTATAATAAAGTAATACAATATAAATTACAAGCCTAAATAATATTCAGACTTGAGCTATTATAGCATATGATAAGATTCATATATTAGCATAAAATAAGAATCGGAAATAAGATTCAATAATTGTGTAAGATTTATCTAGAAAATATCGATAAAATCATTTAAACTCGACAGAAAAAATAGTAACATACTATTTTTTGAGAAAGAACCTTTTAAGTTACCTTAAGTTATTGTAACACACAATGAGCTAGTTGTGTTTTAAAAGAATAATTGTGTTTACTGAGGTACAGCAATTTTTTTTACAAGAAAGCTAGTATTGTCATCTATTGAGCATGAATATCAAGATTTCATTGCAAATATATAAGACATCTGCTCAATTAGAGTCTCTCATCTCTCGAACCACAACTCAATATCTTTGTCATCTGCCATTCGGTTCCACCACATTTATCATATCATTCGTTTGGAATCGTTTTTTTTTTTTGTTTTGTTTAAACATGCGCAATCTTTTCCATATCGTCCATTGCGAGAGCCTGCCGCGTTATATCTACATTTCGAGGTCGGTCACAATATGCTGACAAGTCACTCTTACAAGGTTCACCAAAATGGCTGGTGCCTGATGTATCGGTAGTGTATCTCTACCCTGTGCCTGTGCTCTTCAATTCGACGCATAAAGCCGAATATGCTCTGATCTCGTTGTTCTCAGGTGTTTTCTCTTGAATCGGTGTGCATCAGTCCTGAATAACAGCTTCATCCCATGGTCCATATATATTGCTGAAAATAAGAATGTTGTAAAATGAATTCGGTCTACATTTAATAGATTTTTGTTTACTTCAATTGAATTAATAAGTGAAGCGACATGAGTTTAAAGTCAAATGACCGACAGGTATATTAGAGTTAACAAATTAAAGAAACACATATCTCAAGACTAGCGTATTTGGATGGCCCTCTTATATTACTGTTCTATCGAATTACACAAACATATTCACACATCAAATGTTACAGCTCACGTTTCAGACATTTATTTTAAATGTCTTACTTTTTGTATGGCTGCATCTGTATGAGCCAGGTGGGACATACAAATGTGATGAAAACCAGCAGCAGCAGAAACAACGCGGCCACCACAGTAGACACACTCCAAACAGCCACAATCGCAACTAGGGATAGAATAACTGTTAAGCCGACATGTGCAAAGCCTGAACGCGCCTGTAAACAAATCATCATAAATAGTGTTCTCAAAGCAAACCACTGAATAAATAAATGAAACATTAAGCAAGAAAAAGCAGGTATGCCTTTTTTCATTGGTCGAGAGTCAAGTTTACATGGCGTGATGACATAAATTTCCATGGGGATACAGGAATATAGTTTTCTCGATGACGGGCATACAGTTGACCATAGACGGTCCTCATAGATTGAAAACTCAAACTGAAAGTTCCATATATATATATATTTAGATGAAAACTGAACACTTTTATCTTAATGTTACGAACCTTGATATTGTTGCGTAGAACGGGCCAAAGTGCAAAGGTCAGGACAGCAGCGGTGAGCATGGCAAAAGCGTGGAGAGGCGTAGGAAGGCGCGACGCCAGGCATACACTGGCAAATATGGCCGCGCTTAGTGACACTGATTGCGACACCCTGTAATGAAAAGAACTTCAAATGTTTAGATTACAACATAAATTGCAATCGACAATTTATAAAATATTTCTTAAAGTAACCGCTTAAGAACTTCTTTTCAAATAAAATTTTCTAGGATAAAATATTTCAAAATTATGTTTGTTTTAACATACATTATTATGAATGGTATCGGGAGAACTCGGCCCAAAAACCAACTCGGCCCATTTTTGTTCAAGCTCGGCCCACTTTCAAGCTCGGCCCATTTTATTCTTTTTACCAACTCGGCCCATTTTATTCTATTTACCAACTCGGCCCATTTTGAATGACGATATAATATGGTAGGGATTATGAATGATGTCTTGTGAAGTTATTTGAAAGTGAATGCGTATTGTTCAAAGGATTAAGGATTAGGATTTATTGTTAATACAAATTGCTTTGTTTATGTGTTCAACAAGATGCAATGGCATTGATGTTATAGCGTATAATATGAAAGAATAAGGATTTATTATTAAACCGTTTGCTTTGTGTTCTCTTTTATCAATACAAAACAGATAAAATCTTGTAGTCGAAAATAAATAACCCCTTTTTTTCTTATACATGTGTATATTTTATTTATCAATAACTCCTGAATATCGTTATAAAGTAAAATCAGATTTCAAGACACATAAAATCAAATAAAAAAGAATATGATCGTATAAAGAAACATATATTAAAGCATGATAAAATACAAAGAAATAATATCGAGATAATACCAGTCATAAAAAATGGAACATAGCATAAACCCAGAACCCACGAATTTCTAAATCAAATGCGCTGTAAAAGAGGACATTTCTATTGTAAATCTGTATTAAATGAATAAACAAATGTCTATAAGATGAGTGTCTATCAAAGCACTTCGATAGTCTTCAACATTGACACCTGATTGACACGTTCTATATTGCCATTGTAAGCAACGTCTACATTTAAACATGTGTTGCTTCTGTCTTATTTCATAAGTCTTTATCCATTTTAATTGTTCATCAATTCATATTTTTTATCCTTCACCATACA
>LQRL01082787.1:0-13542 GCA_001703475.1 Hydroides elegans | reverse complement strand
TTTTTTTTTTTTTTTTTTTTTTTTTTTTTTTTTGTTGGTAAATATTTTCCGAACGCCATTCTTAATTCGTGCGTCCGGCTTCATTATGAAATCACTTCCATACCCAACTTCCTATGTCCGTGAGTAAAAAAAAATCTGGAAAGCGTTCATAAAGGACCAAATTACAACGCCGTTTAAATGTATCAGTTTGATCCGTCAAATATATATTATTACTATGTGAGTCAATATATTGCAATTTCAGTTTACAAAGCAAATTAATTTTTATCTGAAAGTAAAAGAAAGCCAAATAGATTTCAAATTGATCCTTCAACAAATCAAACGATTTTGGTTGAAACATTTACAACAAATACCACAGCTGCATGATACAAAATGATCTTTCTAATTTATGCAAATTAAGCTCAGTTGGACAAACTTTCAATAAAAAACTGTTCGCTTTTTGCGAGCTTTTTTTACATTTACATGTATCGATTTCAACAATATCTAACCAATATTTCATTAAAACAATGGTTTAAGTAAATTCAACAAAACTAACGAAAATAAAACTTTTAAATAACAGCTAAAAGAAATAATGATGCAACAATGGGTTTGAATTTTTTTGGTTCCTGGCATTACATAAGCATTTTTTAAAATTTGCTTCCTTTATTTAATTTAACTATACTTTAATCTAAGGGAACTTGGCCTTTATTTTGTTATCCTTTATGATGAGAAGCGCGTCACGGTAAAACTTTCCTTAACGGTAGACCTCTCCATATTACAAAAATGCTACTTCTACTTGCTATAAAACATGATTTTAAGGTTGAATATGTTATTTCACGAAACACCCAATAACTAAGATACGGATTAAGAGGGGGCGCACCTGGCGCGTGCCTCCTGTCCGCCCTTAAGTGTTATATAAAAAAATGGCCTTCGGATTCGGTTTGATATTTTATACTGTTGGCGCCCCATGGATCCGAGCCTGATACTTGTTTAATTGGAATCCTCCTTGAACAGCTGGCCCCCTCTAAACTATTATCCGCCAATGTACAACTCAAATTCTTATTCGTGGTATAACACGTACAGTTAACGCATTTCTTTTATCAATCAACAGGTATCGAACTCAGCGATATGGGATCATAATACTTTTATTTTTTTTTTTATCCTTCCAATATAATCTTAATTCTTCTAAGACAACGTTAATGCAAAAAAAAAAATGTTTTTTTTTTTTTAAACCAAACAGGTATTGTTCTAAGTGGGACTTGCTGCAATTGCCGCGTCGAGCACGGTCACAGTCACTTCGGAGGAAGTGGTCATTCACACGGCAATACACACGGAACCACCCAATCCACCCCTCACTCACCACATTCGCATGGCCACAGCCACGGTAGTAGCCAAAACATGAACGTCCGCGCGGCCCTGATTCATGTGTTGGGGGATCTCATACAGAGCATTGGCGTATTGATCGCGGCGATTATTATCATGGTGAACCCCGACTACAAAATCGCTGATCCGATTTGCACCTTCATCTTTTCCATATTAGTATTAATCACCACAATCACGGTAGCACGTGACATATTCTACATCATCATGGAAGCGGCACCCGGGAGTATTAACTATAAACAAATCAAGCTCACTCTAGAAGACATCCCGGGTGTCAAATCGGCCCACTCGCTACATGCATGGGGCTTGACAATGAGTAAAACCGCGATATCGGTGCATTTAGCGATTAACGAGGATGAAACGCATTACAGCTATGTCGTAAAACGGGCCTCGCGCATGCTCAGAGATGACTTTGGTGCGTATCACGTGACCGTGCAAGTGGAACCGTATCAGGAGGATGCTATGAAGACATGTGATCAGTGTCAGGGACCTAAAATGAAATAACAATATGGATATCTGGAGCACTTTGTAACATTTATTCCAAGACGCCACGTACATGTATCGACGTTTGCATATCAAATGAAATTCTATTTTGTTTTGCAACACATACAATGTATTGAAGTCACTTTTTGATGGATTTTCACGTGGTATTGAATTAAGTGTGCAATATATACATTTTTTTTTCTGCGATATAGATAAATTGTATGTTTTCCGATACACATAGCATAATACAATTCGGATATACATTTCATTTAAATAGGGTTTATCGCAAATGTCTTGTTTAGAATAAAGTCAATAAGACTACGTAAAAATAACATTTTGAAAAGGGTTATCAAATTGCATATGATATTTAGATTTAAATGGTTTGTGGTCATGATTTGAAATATTTGGTAGTATTGATATTTGTAATTAATTAATTAAGTGTATCGATCCTGCATTCAAACTGATTTATTGTGATATCAATATATTATTGTTAAACTACATAATAGTTTCGGTATTGATAATTATACAAGCAGGCTTAAAAAAACTTTGGCATATTATAATATTGAAAGATATTTGTTTCGTACGTATTTTTCTATTCACAAAATTGGGTTTTAGTGCAGGCAAACGTCCATAAGTAAGAAATAGCATCACTCGATTTGTTGACGACGATTTAAAGTTTTATGCAGTAATAAGTTACATTCATCTTGTATTGATCTCAGGAAATCAAAAGACTCATGAGAATAGTCTCTGATATTTGTTTATTTCCTACATATACATATACATAAAGGGCACCCAACGACATACTTTTTAAAAGGTGTTAATTTGAGCATAAAAGCCGTTGACAAAATAAAATATGCGAAAAATAATCGAATTTCGAAAACTTTTTTTTTTACAAAAGGTGTTCCTATTTTGTAGATAGATGAGCTCGTTTCTCTTATCTTGATAGCTAGAGTCTGGAGAGGAACACATTTAATGAAAAATAAAAATTGACATTCTTGCATATGCGACCGGTTTTCAATTACATATCAATGTAGCTTGAATAACTACATATCTCTGAATAAAAAGACTAAGAAAATGAAATCGTAGAAATAGACAAATTATTTATAAAGATGTTCCTCGAATTCTTGTAGCTGTCTCTTATAAATTGCAGAAGATGCCGATGTATGCTTATAAAATGTGTTTATTTCACACAGGTCATTAAATTAATGCATGGTTTATAATATACAAAATGATGAAACAGTGCATGCTGTTACGTAAACTATCCATCAATTCTTTAGATAATTCTGCTTAAACAAAAATACATAGTTTGCCAAAGAATTTCATTTCCAATGCATCATCATGTAATATTAATTATAAGACTCAACCCTCCAATGTATCTTTATATCATAATCAATGTAATAATCATTTTTATTGCTGATCACTCTTATTTTAAACGCAGTGTATTTTCTACGGAAAAATGACACGGGACAGGTTAAACATTATAAAATCAAATATTGTATGTGATTGGTTGCTTTATTGCTCAAGAAGGATGATGATAAAATGAATAAAACCTGATTAATAAACAGGTCTTATTAATGTTGTTGTTTTTTTAATGGGCAAAGCCAAGACTACAAGATACAAAAGACTGAGGCTAGCTGGTCATTGTTGCAGACATTCTAAAGAGGTTGTACACAAACTCGTTTTTGGTCTTCTAATCGCACCAAATGAGGGCAAAGAAGGCCAAACAAACAATTAGAAAGCAATTTTGAAACGATACGCGACTCGGAGAATATGATGCTACCTTTTCAATTATAAACATGAACGAAACGAGATTCATGGAGGTACATGATCATGATTGCTAGATGGTTTGCTCCATTTGGAAGTATATGGTTAAATATGTGATTTTCTTGTTGTAAACAACTTTTTCTTTCTTCTGTATTAGCCTAACATTTCTAAGCCCTTGAACCGTTGATATTCATACATACTCACAAAACCTTAGTTCAACAGAGAAGCATTTCACAGACCATCATTCTCTGCATAAATCACATAGACTATTGTATTTCAGCTTGTTTCATTCATTTTGTTCATCGATCATTGATAAACATAGCTTTTGAATTCTATCATGATAGCTCTTTATAATAAACCAACGCTGCGTTATGTATGTTTTATTTCATCTATTTGGAAAGCTGGTTGTTTAACTTTTATGAGGGTCTACAAGCTCTTTTATATTAAAAAAGGTGTTTGTTACATTCTAATCTAATATGCGAAATGTGTGTAAATTTATTCGGACTGCTGATAAATCTACGATGCAACACCAATATCATATATCGACTATGTTTAACATTTGATATTGTTTCCTCACAACAGTTTTGTAAATCATCACTTTTTAATATAAGCTGTGAAAGAACAACATGTAGAATTCAAAAATCGAAAAGTTATAAACCACATCATCACTTACATTTGTATTGAGCTTCATAAACGTAAGTAGATTTGATTTCATTAAACATCAAATGTCATGTCAAATGACTTGTTTTCACTGATTTCGCAAAGTTGATCTAAGGATTAACATCGCCCTAACCGATAAATTTTCCGTTTGTTTAACAATAACCGTTGTGAAATATAATTCAATGAGTATATCTAATATCTTTTTTGCATTCTTGTTAAATGTATCCAGTGATATACAACGTTTTGACTAAAAAAACGTTCAAAAGATTAAAAAAATCGTATAATAAAGGAGTATTCGATACCAAAAACAGTTCCGTTTCGTTTACATTAGAGAGGCTGCGCAAAAACGTATCTTCGGGATGACCCTTTGTTAATAGACAAGTACTGTTTTGCTATCATCCCGAAAAAAATATTTTTATATACCAATCACAATATAGGATTCAGGGTTAAAGTTGAAATGTGACGTCATCAATCTTGACCCAATTTATGAAGATTTGATGTGTTTTAAACCACGATTTCAAGTGTTATTTTTTATAAAACAAACTTTTCTTTGGTTTGAAAAATGTGAATTAATCTCTGTTTTTATTGAATATTGTAATAATAATTGTGTTTATCAAAGTTTTCATAACAAAAATTGAAAAACTTCCGATGGTGTTTTTCACCTAAATTTCCCCATTTTTGGTCATTTTATATCAGTATTTTTGTTCAATCATCAAAATATATTTGTTGAGACATGTTATGGCAATTTCGACCCCAATTATCTAAGGAAGATTGAACGTGTAATGATGCTGTCAAACTTCGAAAGGATTCATGCACGAGTATCTGAGAAAATAGGTAGCAAAAATGCCATTTTTTGTATATAAATGATAGAGGGATTTTCATTATAGCATAAACAGGGAAAATCAGTCACGTGATCGCCAAAACACAACAAGTGTATCTACCTAAGGTAGGTTGATTTTCTTGATTTTGTTATTTGTGCTATGTTCATTGTAGTTACTCTGAAGTGTTACCCACAAACTCCAAACACACCTTTATGAAGTTTATCGAATTTAAACAATCTGCCTAAAACTCTCTTTTAACTTATCGGCACGGGTGAACGCGCAGCGTTCACCGTGCCTTTATAAAATTCACATGTTTTCGGGTACCAATCCTATTACTGCTAAAATTTACTTCCGGTTGAGCGTGGGCAATTACCACATGGTGATTATGTAGTTTTTCGCAATTAATTTCACGTATATATTTCTTTCAAATATATGCAAGGTGTGGAGATATTAACAGTATCATTTTATTATTTTTACAAAAATGCGTTGTTTTAACCAATTTCTCAAGTCATAAAATAATCTTAAAGTAGTGTGCGTAAATATAATTTTGATACAATTTTTAATCATAAGAAATGGGCGATAAAAGATAAGCTCCACTTCGAAATCTTAATAGCTGTCATTTGGGTATCTAACATATTTTAGTACATTAGTTATAGCAATCAAACAACCAACAACGAAACAAAAATAGAGAAAAATGCATTTAAAGTGATAAAATCGTATTTCAAAGAAATCGAATATAATTTGCATGGTAACAACAATCGACGTTAGTTTACATTGCGCAAAATAATTGTTACGGCATACATGAAGCAAGTGGCCATTTACGTCTTAAATAGCAGGTGGAAACCAAAGTGCTAAGACAATCCAGTAAACTCAAAGATATAAATGGAGATGAAGAATTAAATGTTAAAATAAACGATATGTAATATTGTTAACCGAATTTGGTAAAATTATTATACATTAACGAAAATACATTTTGTTCTATTAGGTTCTAGCATAATTTTAAGTTTATTAATTTATTTTATTTGAATCGTTAAGCAGCAAATCGCAAATAAGTTGCTCATCATTTTACGATTTCGAATACACAATAACAGCTGAAAATAAGATATCAACCATATACATGTTTCTATGTCTCATAATAAAGACACTTCTTAAGATACATCTAATGAATGATAGATGACAAAAAAAGAGTATGAAATAGAAAATACATATAATTGTCGCTGCAATAAAAGATATTCATAATTTGTTGATGATTTCAGCTACATGTAGGTCTATAATTTTTGTTGGAACGTACATATTTTGCCGACATTAAAAATGGTAAAACTGTGAAATAAACTATTTACATTAGTTTATATAAATCCCGGGCCATTTTGCGGTAGTACATTTCTAGTATATTTATCTCATGTTAAATATCCTATCGGTTTGTTATTTCTGCTAATAACTTTATCAATATTTTGGTCAAAGTCCATTTTATTTTTACCTGTAAATTCGTTCATGAAATTTACAAGGTAATAGACAAGTACGTAAAATTCAACCATAAGAGATATTTTGTATATGAATAGCAATTTATACCACACTGACACACTTTCATTCTTAAAAGCTATTGAATTAATGAGCGATAATAGAAGAATCTATTCTTCCAGACCAGTCTACGTCACACCATAGTAACGTCCCCTAAACAATTCGGGATTTAAGCAATGTGATTGGACGAGGGATTTTACTTCCTAGATACCTCCCCCAAACATTGAAAAATAAATAGCTTGTGATTGGTCAATTTTAAAAATGGCTGACAGTGGTCCGCAAGAATGGATTGAAGTTTCTTTATTTTGCGCAAGCCTGTGCCATGTCTCCTGATAAATAGTTATATTATGACCTTATTATATTTTGTAGCTGGGTTTACAAATGTAGGAACATGTTGTCTTTATCCAATCAATGATTATCCTCTGCCGAACCCCCCTCACCCTGTGCCGCTGCGGCCCGGACTGGCACATTAAAACTTGTAGCGGGTTGGGCGAAAGCGCTGCAGCCATACTCGTATCCATACCAATACAGAATCCATGTACTTTATATGATATCTCATATAACACTACAAATAAATAGCCCCATGGATTACGCTCCCAACGACCATCACAGCCATACGAACAGGACTTTTTTACTCGTACAATCTTAAGACTTAAGACTCAACAACGTGGGCGTGAATAAGCCCGGGACAGTCCAAAACTCATTCTCTTTGGGCGATATACTAGTATACACTAATTTACACTTTACTGACATGTTAGAAACTCCGAAGAGGTATTATATGTCGATACATATAAATATACTAGTATATCAGAGCTTAGTTATCCGACCTCGCAGAGTGAACATTTTACGAGCTACGACCACGAATGAAATATGAGAACGCTTGGCAGCTCTTGGCATTTATGTGATTTATGAAGGGGTGTGACCCTTATATTTGTTTTATTACAATCAACAATGTTATTTCCAACTCTTTACAGAAACAGAATGTTGCGACCAAAAGATATAAAATCGTTCTATTCTATAAAGCAGATCTTAATGGCAATGTAAGAAGACATGGCCACACGAGAACTTCGCCTATACATCATTTGCTGCGTGGTGACTTGCGCAGTTGGTCAACAGATGTGGACTCGTTGGCGACGTGATGATGATACTTGGTCGCCATGGAGACCACCATGGGAGAACTATGACAACACGTGAGTTGAATTAAACTTTTGTTGGACTTGTTGTTTCTAAGACCCATTTTATGTGTATATATAGCAATTATTCGCTGATAAAGTAATTCGATATTCGTACGAGACTTCCGTATCTAGACTTAGGCAGAATTAAACATTTTTACAATGATTAGTTATTTCAATGTTATGCACTTCAAATGTGATTGGTTGTGATGGATTGCATTCTGAAAATCAAGCTAGTTCCTCTTTGTGTATGAACACTTGTATGACTAATTTCTATACAGTGTAGTGGTGCGCACACTGTACGGCGATGTCAAGGGCTTCACGGTTCCCTGGCACACGGATGACTTGGACTGGGATCCAGACTGGGAGGAACACCCGCCTTGGTACACACGGCGAATCAACTGCTTTCTCGGATTTCCTTATGCCTCGCCGCCCATCGGGAATGATAGATTCAGGGTAAGCTTGACCCTGAATCATCAAAATGCAATAACTGCCATCGATCGTGACATTTCGGGATACAAAGTAAAAAAATATGATATAAGAATATAAGAATGCATAAGATTTGAAATGAATATGCAACACAACATGTGTTAACCCTGACCTTCTTTTTCTTCTATTTTTTTCAGTTATTCCTAATTGTTGTTTTTGTTCGGAAGTAGAATGATAACTTCATTCATTTGTACAACATTTTATCTATGAACCTGTTTAGTCATTAATGATACGCATGGTTGCAATATATTTTTTTTCATAAGAAAGTAGAAAAGTGTTAATTAATACATCACCATAATTTGATGCAATGTTTTTCTACCCATTAATTGATATTTAATTGATACACATAAACCTAATATTGTGTATAGAACGCAGAAAATCCCCGATGGTACACCAAAGTGGGATTCATCACTTATCTACTCATTAATTGATATTTAATTGATACACAAATTGACCGTGGTATTATGTTTTTTTTGTACAGAAAGCAGAGAAGCCCCGCTGGGACACAAAAGTAGGTTGGGACGCCACCTACTTCCGTCCTGCGTGTCCACAGAATGTGGATAATATCCGCTTGGACATTCCGGATTTCCCCGCCGCAAATATCAGCGAAGATTGCCTTTATATGAACATATTCGCGCCAAATGTAAGTGTAGTAAGGAAATATTTATTAAAAGTGCGACTATTGATAAGAGTATGGTTCCGTACGGATTTCCGGTCAGTTTGTCGAGCTTGTAAAAATCTAAGAATTGCTTATGCGATTTGACATTTTTTCTTGTTTTTTTTCTCATTATTATGTTATCGTGTGGTCAGGAATGAAATATTCACATGTTTGATTTACTATGCATACTTTAAAGTTATGTCATTACCTTAATGTATTTTGTCGACGTTTACGTCGCGAAAGCAATACACACATGATACCATAGCACCTTCATAATAAGTTAATTTTTCCTTTTTTTCACCAGTTAACTTATTACCGAGGCAAAGACCAGCAATACCCAGTTCTTGTCTGGTTCCACAAGGGCGACTTCCAATCTGGAACTTCGCAGACGGAACCTGGCCACGTGCTGGCCACTAAAGAAGTGGTTGTGGTGACATTCAACTATCGACTTGGAGCTCTGGGTATGTAAACTATTGTGGGTATGAATAACAAGGCCCTTCTCTAACTATCACTCTCCTTTTCTCTCTTTCTCACTGTCTTTCTCTCTCCCTATCTCTGTCTGTCAGTATGTCCCTCTCTCTCTCTCTCTCTCTCTCTCTCTCTCTCTCTCTTTTTGAGCATGAATAATTGGCTTTGGGCTCTAGGAATAAATTCAAACATTCACTCATTCACTCACTAACTAGCTAAATTACTTATCTCCCCTCTCTTCTCCATCCTTAATTCACGTCGCACTGTCTGTGACGGAATCCAGTCATTTATTGGTCACTAGAGAAGTGTATGTTGTGGTATTTAACTATCGTTTTTGGTTCTATGTATGCTATATATCAGGTCGAGGACGTCTCCCGAAACGGAGACGTCTCCCGAAACGGAGACGTCTCCATTTCGGGAGACGGTTGACAGATTTCGTTTATTTAGTGACATATATTTTAAAAAGGGTAATTAAATATTAACATTCATTAAATTTCACCATTTTATTTATGTATTAAATTACAAATACTTTAATGGATAGAATACGAAAATATCCCAATATAACAAGTGAAACTAAACAAAAAATGGCTTCTTTAACATAGATGAATGGGAGAAACATTTATATTATTGAATTAATCGACTTTTTATTTTGATTCGTAATTCTAGAAATAAAGATCGGGCAAGAAAACCAAGAATGGAGATTCAAGCTAATATACTCATATAAACACTGACGAGTTTTCATGAAATTTCTATTCTTTGATTTTGTTGCACATGCGTTTGTGTGTGAATCTTTGCTTCTTGAGATGCGATATTACTTGAATAAATCGATTTTATTGTAAGATATGGTAGAGATTAAACATTAGATTATATTAAAGTTTGCATTAAACACACCTCAGTGAACAAGGGTTTTTTTATGGACCGCTTTTGTTACACTTTTCTCTATGTATATTGACGCGTTGGTATCGTTCGTTCTGCAGTATCTTCTTTTTTTTGATAGAAGAAATCAAATAATTATTTATCTAATAATCATTAAATAGCACAAACAAACTAGGAAAATAATTAGAATACCTGCTGTTTTTCAGTGTTAAAAAAAAACTAATCATGCAGCAGTTAATCAAAACTAAGATCCATTTACAAGTTATGATTCAGAATGTTCTTGTTTTAATGGATGAAGAAGTAGTTCTATATATTTACCGATATCACACAAGAAAATCGATTTGTATAGGTAATATCGCATCTCAAGAAGCAAAGATTCACACACAAACGCATGTGCAACAAAATCAAAGAATAGAAATTTCATGAAAATTCGTCAGTGTTTATATGAGTATATTAGCTTGAATCTCCATTCTTGGTTTTCTTGCCCGATCTTTATTTCTAGAATTACGAATCAAAATAAAAAGTCGATTAATTCAATAATTTAAATGTTTCTCCCATTCATCTATGTTAAAGAAGCCATATCTTGTTTAGTTTCACTTGTTATATTGTGATATTTTCGTATTCTATCCATTAAAGTATTTGTAATTCAATACATAAATAAAATTGTGAAATTTAATGAATGTCATTTTTTAATTACCCCTTTTAAAATATATGTCACTAAATAAACGAAATCTGTCACCCGTCTCCCGAAACGGAGACGCCCGTCTCCCGAAATGGAGACGTCTCCGTTTCGGGAGACGTCTCCGTTTCGGGAGACGTCTCCGTTTCGGGAGACGTCCTCGACCTGATTATATGGTAGATGTTCAATATGTGTATGTTTTCAATCATGGATAGCTAACGCCACAAGAAAACCATTTTCAGTGTATGATTTTATTTATGCGGCACATATTTTTATACCACAGGTCTCATTTTGTTTTATTGGATTTTAATTGACAAGACTGAGGAGACATCCGGAAAACGAGCTGTCTCGGTAAAGTCCGGCGCGATCTTGCTCCGCCTTGACCGCGTACACCTGCTGGCCAACCGAACAATAATGCACGCCGGTCAATGACCCTGTTTCCTGGTTCCATCGGTCTTCCGTAGCGTTTCGAATGCCCGGATTGGTTTCGAGCGGAAGTTTTGCTGCTGGGTGGAGTTGTTTTGGATTGCCGGTGGCCGTGGTCATTTTTGCTGAGTCATGCCGATTGAGCGGTAGTGAATCTGTGTCGTTGCCATGGATGCCGTCAGCCATATTATTTTGGTTCCTTGTGTTGATAGAAGTATTAAGACCATGTTGTCGTTTAGACGAGGACGTGATCGGGTCTACATCATCATCAGGCCAAACCCACTTGGAATATGGCGCCAAGGTTCTCTGCTTGTAGTCAAAATCAATCATGAGCCAAGCATCGAATCGTTCAGCTTTGTAACTCGGCACGTTCTCACTGTAGTTAATGATGGTGAGTGAAAAGAGGTACCAGCCGGTGTAGGGACACGTGAAAAAGCCCTGTGTAGGGTCGTAGTGGTTTCCAGCATTATGAATGGCATTATGGAAGACCAAGCGCTCATTGGAAGTATAGATTATGTCCTCAGTGGAAACAGCTAAGAAAGCGGCAAACGAACCGCTTTGCGTGATCGTGTGATCCTGCGATGAGTTTACGGTGTCTTGCCTAGATGTCTCATGGTCTTGTTTGCCGATCGCGTGTTCTTGTTTTGGGACCACTTGGTTTCGTTTTGCGGTCACGTGATCTTGATTTACTTCCGGTTTGATCAAGGAATTAAGTGTGCGTTCAACTTCATTCACTCGCTGTTCTAGTTTTCGCTTTGCTTCGCTCTCTTCCATAAATAACTGATGCAACAACTGATTTTCGCTTTCCAGTGCGTCCAGGCGGTCTTGAGTTGTGGCATCGGTTCGCTCGAAGTCGTTTGATAATTTACCAATGCGCATGCGTAGAAATGCAAGGTCATCTGTGTTGATGGCGTTTGGGTTTTCATTGGTGTTCACACTTTGTTCTTGTGATGGCTGGTGTACATAGTCAGTCTGTCAAAACATTATGAAGAAATGTGCAAATCAAGCATGCATAAACAATAAACACTGAGCATGTTTAAACAATTGACATATCAATTTGTGTATAGGTATGGATCGCTTAAGAAAATACATTGGAGGAGAAACTCATATTAAGAATGTCGTCACAAGGACACATGGTAGAAAAGTTTCCAATTGATGTGCCATATCGGTTGTACAAAACTAACATTAGTCAAAGACCATATATGTATCAAAGAAGAAAATACCTTGCTTAACTCCAAAGAGTAGACAACATCTAATCCTAAGATTAATAAGGACAGCCAGATAATAACCATATTTTTTTTTCTTTAAAATATTTTACTTTTTCCTTAATTCTTTTAATGGTTATAAACAGTTTATGAATTAGTATGAATAATGAATATTTTAAATGATGTTAATGAAGTTATCTATATTTTAATGCGAATGAGAATTTGACAAATGTGCAGTAAACTCTGTTATCATAACCAATACCCAGATTCAGGGCATCACCAATACAAAAAAAAAGTCGTCATGAATTGTAACATATTGGTGTGCTCTAGATATTCTATATTTACGAGGTCTAGAGGGTAGCACGGCCCAAAGAACCTGATAGCTTTATGTAATAGGCCCAGGGAAGAGATGAATAAGCAACATTATACACATTCGCCACCAAATTCTTGTTGAAATTCATTTTTTCAGCACAGTTTATTTTGGTGTCATCTTACATTGAATAATTTTACACTACGCTAGATCATGTCCCTGTTAAAATGGGCCTCATATTTTCATGAAGTTAGTCCCAATGTTCTAGTGGTACTTTGCTACTTTTCTATTGTTCATTCTCGTACTATGCAACATATTTCTTGCATCACCAGACCGCATTGCCTCTACAACAGTGCTACATGTAGTTTATTTTTCGTTTATTTCTGCACTACATGTTTCTCTAATTATTACCCATTGTTGTTTGGTTGCTAGGCTACATGAGCCTGCAGGACGACCACTGCATCGGTAACTACGGGCTGCACGACATGCAGATGGCGCTCGAGTTCGTCAAGGAGAACATCAAGGCGTTCCAGGGAGATCCAGATCGGATCACGATAGGGGGCGACACTGCGGGGGCGAGCGCGGTGGGGCTGATGTTGATGAGCGAAAATACAAGGAGGAAGGGTGAGACTTGTTTAATGGAAGGGAAGGGGGTGG
>LQRL01082786.1:13666-24876 GCA_001703475.1 Hydroides elegans | reverse complement strand
AAAACAAAAAAAAAAAAAAAAAAAAAAAAAAAAAACAAAAAACATCCAAATAATTCACAGAATAAATCGCTGAGTTCTTCTGACCATCCACTATTCATCTCATTATCGCCAGGGATTAACAGGTGGTTGAACAGTGATCCGCTCCCTGGACTAAGACGACCCATGTGGCAATGAACAACATTTTGTCGGGTGAAAATAAGGAACGCATCTATGATATAATATTTGTTCACAAAATTTTACTTGCGATACTTAAAGCCGCCAAACTGTATACATAATAAATACAATATCATTTAGCTTTTTTTGTAAAAATATTTTTTTTGGATTTAAATATATTTGTATAAAGATAATATCATTGAGACAAATTCAATAATGAAAGAAATACGGTTACGTTCACATAGCCACTCTTTAACGGCGTTATAACATAGAGTAGTCTTCTGTTTGACTCAAAAGAGCTAATGTATATTGTACGTTGTAACATTATGGCGTCGCACGGACGTTTCAATGACGTTGAGTGACGTCTTTCTTGGTTTGAAAATATTACTTGACGGACAGCCATGCAGTTTCACACACAGTCCAATGATATGAGAGCAACGCGGCGCTTTTCGGGGGAGTTACCCAACTTCCCTTAAAAGCGAGGTGCTTAATAGCTAATAACTGCAGCATCAGTTAACACATTAACTTAAAGTTGTCTGATAACACGTTAGTTTAGGAATATTAATTTTAGACACTAGAATTAAATTAGAATCAGAATTAAATTTAATTAATATTTATAATAAAAGTAAATTTCTGCAACAATACACGATATTATAAAGGTAAGTAACAATTTGAAAATGGTTAATATAGATTTTTGATATCAAATCAAATAGTTAATAGCGTTTATATTCAATAAATCTTGATATTAAAACGATTGTTCAGTTCACTTTCAAATTGTTTACCTTCAGAAGAACTGATATTATAATTATTATAATTAAAATAAAATGACAATTTTTTGAAATGCAAACACTTTTCCAGACTGAGATATCAAGAACAATAAGAAAATAAATAACACTATTGTTGTTATCATTTTTATATGTACATGATAATGTCGTTATTTAGGCCCAATGATTCATCTGATGGTATATAATATAGTAATTACTGTAGTAATTTTGTAATTAATATAATTTGTACCTTACGTCATAATGCGTCCTATCTGTTTGTCAGTGTAAATAGATTCATGAATCATATGTAAACCTGTAATAAAAAATAATTGTGAACAATAGAACCATAAACACATATTTGTCACCATTTAATTACAAAGCAGATGACTAACTCAGAGTTTCTTAACTTAAATCAAGCAATTAATGATAAACAAATAATTCATATGTATATGATTTTTTTGGTATATGATAAAGTACGTGGTCAGTCCATTTATTATAATATTGTACATTTCTGAGGCGCAGCCAAGGCACAATGTTTTAAAGAATGTGGCTGACATGGAAATCTAGCCGACTTAGTTTACTGTCCATTCTTAAAAAAAAACAGTGGTTTATGAATACAAAGGGACTGTAAACTAACTACATCTATAGATTATGCTTACATACCATGAGCGATTTTCGTCGCCACTTGCGATTTTCACTGTGCTTTTTGTAGGACATTGAAATTATTTCAAGGAACAATCTTGTCGCTCCTTGCGATTTCAAAAATATGAGACTTCTTTTGAGCGGTTTACATTTTGTAACCAATTTAGATATATACTATATTTTCTTTAGCCTGTTTTATATGTTGCTGGGCGCGATTATTGTCGCAAGTGGCGATTATCGTCGCAAGGAGCGATAATTATTGTCAAACAAAGTACTGTAAACTTAATGGCAAAAGTAATCCACTAAAATCGTTCCTAGCGAAGTTTTGTAAGTAGGACCTAAAAAAAGATATATTTCCGGACACTTGGGCTGTATCCTTTTAACCAAAATTAGGCCAAACATGCATTATCGTTGACCGGTCAATCAGACTAAATATTAATTATTTGGATAGTATGATGTAATTGAAATGGTTAAGAAAAACATTCCCTGGATCTATGTCAATATAATGAATATTTGATTTATGCTTTTCAGAAACTTGAAACCAACATCCGGAATCAGAAAATCAGAAAAACCAGACAGACGATTGAGCAATTATTGTGTTTAGTACCGTGACTATTCACCAAACGCTAATAAAGGACTATGCATAATGCATAGTGTGTAATTGCCGCAATACGCAACAACACGGATTTAATTAAGGGTTAAGAGGCGTCTAATATTCAGAGTACTTGTAAGCGTATAAAATCGGAATTTTAATTTGTCTATTATCATTTATTAACGAAGGAAAGGGATAATTCAACATCACATGTACATTGTATATGCACGCGAAAAGCACATTTGATTAATCATACACCTTCTGGCGGGATTTATAGGAACTTATTTGACAATTACAATATATTTGAACTCTAATAAACACATTTTTGCACAAAAGATACAATATATCTGAGAAAACAAAAATCATTCAAAACCCAATATCTGAATTTTGATGATATAATAATTCTGACTGCAAACCAAAATGGTGCTACTAACTATATTAGCGTCACTCATATACGGAACATCGGCTATCCCGTTACCAGGACAATTCCTTAGCAACGAAGAACCGTTTACACAACCCGTATTGGATTATCCCCCAGCAAAAATTGTGTCGGACCGAAATGACTTCAATTCGCCTTCAAACGTTAAACCAGAACACATTGTATCCTCCATAC
Source organism: Hydroides elegans (assembly GCA_001703475.1). NCBI lineage: Eukaryota > Metazoa > Annelida > Polychaeta > Sabellida > Serpulidae > Hydroides > Hydroides elegans. The sequence continues at coordinate 22,112 of LQRL01082786.1, read as the reverse complement.
AAAACGCACTGCAAAACAGTTTAAAATACAAACAATTCAAGCGGTTGGGTGGCGGTATCGAATGGAACGCGATGGATTTACAAACACCTCCCGATAGTGGATTAAGCGGTTACACAAAATTATCCATTATAGAAGAGGAAGATAAAAGGGATGAAAGCGGATATCCTAAATCGCGACGCGGGTTTAACGCATGGGCCGGAAAACGTAGCGATCCCAATATACAAACTCGCGCGTTTAACTCGTGGGCCGGAAAACGCAGTGACGGCACACCGTTCGCAGCGGAGACGCGAAGAGCGGCTTTTAATTCGTGGGCCGGTAAACGCAATGACATTTTAGGACAAGATTATTCGCAGGATAAACGCGCGTCATTTAATTCATGGGCCGGTAAACGCAATGGTGATTCGCAAACATTCGCTGCGGAGGATAAGCGTCCAGCGTTTAATTCTTGGGCCGGGAAACGAAGCGACGATGGAATCAAACGCGCGAGTTTTAATTCATGGGCTGGTAAACGCGCGTTTAATTCATGGGCCGGAAAGCGTAATAGTGATAGTTACATGGATTTTGAAGGGAATGCTAACTCAATAGATAATCCATGGATGAAACGTGCTGCTTTTAACTCGTGGGCAGGAAAACGAAATAGTGATTCGCAGGAATTTGAGGAGGATAAGCGCGCCGCGTTTAATTCCTGGGCAGGAAAACGCAGTGATTCGGATAAACAAACTCGTGCGTTTAATTCAAGGGCCGGAAAACGCAGTGATTCAGATAAACAAACTCGTGCGTTTAATTCCTGGGCGGGAAAACGCAGTGATTCAGATAAACAAACTCGTGCGTTTAATTCCTGGGCGGGAAAACGCAGTGATTCAGATAAACAAACTCGTGCGTTTAATTCCTTGGTAGGAAAACGCAGTGATGATAAACCAACTCGTGCGTTTAATTCCTGGGCCGGAAAACGCTCATTTTCGGGCGGCCCAAAGCGCGGTTTTAACGCTTGGGCGGGAAAAAGAAGTGTTGAATCGGCAGAAATTGACAAATCAGAAAAACGGGCTGCTTTTAATTCATGGGCAGGAAAACGCAACATAGATTTGCAAAACGAAGAACATGCGAACAATGATAAACGTGCCGCGTTTAATTCGTGGGCCGGAAAACGCAGTTTTAATGCCTGGGCGGGGAAACGTTCACCGGAAGAAGTATTTTACATTGATTATGAAATGAATGAATCAAACGACGGAAGTGATAAGGAAAAACTTATTAAATCTGAAGAGATTTATGATGGTGGTATTAGTGAAAGTGGAGATATTGAAAATATTAAAAAACGGGATAGTTTTAGTCCGTGGGGTGGCAAATGATGGACATTGTGATCATTGGTTTGTTTTTGAAATTGCTATTATCTCACTTGAATTATTCATCTGGCTGTGACACAAATAACAGTTTTTATTCTTCTATCTCTATTTTACAAATATATTATATCATATTGTACTTCATTGTATCTGGATTTATGGATTTTAAATCATCTCATTCGATCTAGCTTTAATTTTATTTAAAAAATTGAATACGGTAATGCATCATTTGATGTCATGCTTTAAAAGAAAAAAATATATATATTTGTATCATTATAACATCACTATTTTTTTTTTATTATTTTAAATAAAGGTTTGAACACTTACTCAAATTGTAGCATTTTAAAAAGAATAAGCGTGATTTCGTCATTTTTTTGCAATTATTTTTAAATTAATTGCAAATGAATTTTGTTTTGTCTGTGGAGATTAAATGCTAAGCGCTTTTTAGCTCGATAAACAGTTACATTTATCAATATTTATTAAATTTAACTTTTATTACACTTTAGAACATGTATATTGCATCGTAAATTATTAAACATTTGTGTAGCACCTCTTAAAATTTGAAATACAATTTTCATTTATGAGCGCTAATAATTGCTTATGAACCTAAAATGCTCCATAAATACAAATGCCAGTTATAAACATGTACTCTTCAAGAAAATTTAAAACTATTAACGAATTTGAAAAAAGAGTAAATGCATTGCAATTTTTATATTTGTGGTCGTTCCAGAAATATAGTTATACAGTGTAGTTATGGATATAATTAGAAACTTATTGAAACTGCAATGTTGAAGAAAACGTAAATGTATTATAGTAAAATGACGTTTATTTGGGCAGAACATTTGCATTAAGCTGAATATTAAAATCATTTTATCACATTAAATGATCATTTGTGTATGAAGTATTCATCATAAATTCTGTTCAGGATTTGTTTAACTCTATTGTAAAAATCATTTTGTTTAATTGTATGAAATAATTGTTTGAGTTCAATAAAGATACAAATGAATTCACTTGATTTTAAACATCTTAATTTAATTAAATTTACATGTATGCCTTGTAGACTTGCGAATCCAAAATAAGCGAGTGAACCATTTCTAAACGATCATAGAGTCGCGTTTATGCAAACGAAAAGCGGGCAAATAATAGCTCGAAACCCAAAAGCTCGAAAATCAAATTAGAATTAAAGCATAGCAATAATTTATATCTCTGTTCATGCAAAGAAGCGCTCCTAATTAACATTATTAAAGCGTTTTTTTTGTTGTTGGCGACATACGACTAATTAAAGCTATAAGAATCTGCCATTAATGAAGATATATCATATCCATACATGATTTACCATTACCATAACATAAATTTCTGAAACGATAAAGCAGTTATTTCACATTATCACGTTTGTTAAGGAGACTCTCTAATAATTGCTTGATTTATGAACTAGTCTAAAATCATTATAATTGATAAATCAACAAATGGGATCGACAATATATCTGTTAATATAATCATTATCCCTTCAACACTGAATTCGGTCTGTTTTATTTCTCTTCTTTTATAGTTTCTTTACATTTTACACATATATGAAATAGCATTCATACTGACAATACATGTACATGAAATACAGTATAAACACAGCATTGACATCACTATTGCTTCTAAAATCTCGTATAGTATGAACTGCAAATGCTGCACGTGAAAATTTATTTACAAATATATACATCATCGGTTATTGATGACTCAATGATATTCAGTATAACCAAGTGTTTATTTGTTTTAACTATTTATCGAAACCATAGGCATGTTTATGTACGTGCATGATTTAATCTACAATGTTACTTATATACCATTCTTTTGTTTTCAGAAATGATTTTTTGTTACTTCTTAAGATTAATCTTTTTTTTTACTTTTACTTACCAGCACATACACACAATCACAAATCGAGTAAAAACATAGTTGTTAAATATGGTTTTGACATATTATAATTCAGAAGAGTTCTTCATATTTCAAATGACCAATTATAATTCTTTACGTTGCCATATATTAACGACTAAAAAGACGAAACAATCGAATCATATAACTAATCTTTCCAACTGGTTTAATGTTTCTTTCAAAATATGTTTACCGCTTTAGTTAAAGTCAACAATTATATATTTACACGAGATGTTATTTATTTTAAATGAAAGCCGCTTGGAAAATAAAATGGTACATGCAAGGGTTTAATGTATTTTTTCTTTCAACTTCTATGTTGGATGCTTTACTTGATTAAAAGTAAAATAGTTTTTATAACCATAAAAAGAAAAATTGAGTACGTTTCTCCTAATGCACTTCACATGTGCCTTTTCAAAATAAAATTGATACGAATTAATATGGAAACATCCCATGAAGTATTTATAAAATGCGTTCCCTTTCAAAATTGTTACACCTACAAATATCATATATAGCAAGGCACTTTAAGCTAAAGGATAAACCCTGGTCACATACATTTTTTTATATTATCTAGTTTCAACAAATTTGTTCTTCCCATGAATTTTGCTAGCTATTACAGAACAGTGAATCCATATATAAGCTGCAAACAAGGAACACAACTTTGCAAAAAAAACTGTATTTTCTACTAATATGATTATTTATTAGTCAGGTCTCTTAGGGCGATCCGTGTACAATGCATGTTAAATCTTGAAAACATACATTTTCTAACTGAAATTCGGATGCTGAGTTCGAAAAACAATGTTGGCATTTTTTATTTTTACGATTTTTATCTAAAAATTACGATGGCCGATTAGGGTCTTTATTGTTTAGTCTAATAAATACTTATATCATAAGAGCGATTATTTGCGAAGTTCTCAATGTATATTGGGTTTAAAATAACAAGATTAAACACGAAACTATTCAAATAAACAAAAATATTAATATATATTGCATTTTATTCATATTATGATGGCCCATAAATGCTGATTTTTCTGAATATTTTTTTTCTTATTTTGTTTAACACAGCTCTTTATTGGTTGGGTTTCATTTGATGCCGAAATAATTCCTTTACATAATGAAAAATACTTAAATAGAAATATTTTGATTATATTTGCATATCATGACTTTGACTAAAATTACGACGGCCGATTTGAGATTTTACTATATTATCCGATTTATATATGTTGCACAGTGGCGATTTGTTGCGATGTTGTCGGTGTATAAATGCGCTTAAAATTACAAGATTAGACATAACATTATTTAGATCAAGAAGACTCTTGATATTCAATTCATATTATGATGGCCAATAAGTGAACTTATGATTTTTTTCTTATTGTGCTTCAAACGGAAATCTATTGGTAGGATTTCATTTCATGCTAAGATATTGCCTTTAAATAATAAAGAAAAACTTAAATGGAAATATTGTGATTATATTTGCAAATTTACGATGACCGCAAAGTAACATTTCCATTAAAATGTCCATAAAATATATTTCTAATGTGTATAGGGTTCAACATTTGCATTTTCACATTGGCTTATCTGTTCTATCAAGGTGTTAAAAACCCGGTTGATTGAGAGAATGTCAATGTATTTGTTAAAGTAATTAAACTATTAAAAAGATCTGCGACAGTGGATAAATTCCGGAGAACACTCATCCCTGTAGCCAAGGCGCAGAAAATGACTTTCGAAAATTAAGTATGATGTTCACGTTACAAAAGTTCTAATGAAGATCAATCTGTACCGTAACATCGTCCTCAATAAATGTAAAATGAAAGAAAATGTATTCTGAAAGGGAAAGGGCACAAGTCAATCAATATTTTATCTGAACAATAAACGAGAGATAGACTATGAAAAGGCATTTGACAGAGTCAATCACGCCATCTAAAGTCAGCTGGAATCGAGAGAAAGAACGTACAGGTGGGCTTTATTTGGAACAGGCGGCATAAGTTCGCACCGACCAAGGAAACTCAACAGTTATTTAAATCCATTTAAACATAAAGCAGAGATGTGTAATGTTTCTCATATTTTTTTCAACATATTCAAGGAGCTTATATTTAGAGCCATAGAGTACTACAAATCTGAAAGGTTTAATCAAGAGGGAAAGGATTTTGGAATATGAATGAACATACAGGTACAGACCATGGTAGTAAGCAGAAAGCAGAAATAATCAGATATTAAACTAAATGGTCAGGAGGTTGAACGAGTCAAACCATTTGTGTACTTGGGAGAATTGAGTACCGTTAACGGAAAAAAGGTGAAGAGGAGAGTTGCAGAGGAGTATAAATCTAGAGGACGGCATTAAGAAAAATGTGTTTGTAAATGACGAATCCTTAGAGCTCTATATCAGCAAGACTATGCTATTTCATTTCGAAAATGCTGAATGGTTAGACATGGACCACATAAAATACCGCAACAGTCTTGGAAGCATTCAAAACGTGGACACTGAGGCGCATGCGACAAACAAAGCTGGACATTGCTTATCACATATTCGTATCTCGGGTACCTAAAAGTCACTGTTGTATAGAGTACAGAGGAGAAAGCTATCATTTTTAAGGGCATATCGTGAGACCCAATTTCGATGGAAGGATATCCGTTCCACATTCGTTAAAGCCAGGCGCGTACTGCCCAAGACAGCATTAGATGCAAGTTCATGACAGCAGGTCGAGAAAATGTAGTATAACCTAAACGAATTAAACATTTGCAATTACCAGTTATATAGCCATTATATAGCTATTATCCGAAATTGGTAGCCATAATGAGATAAATAGTCGAGAAAACATAAGAATAATATTATGCCAACTGAACTTATGGTCCATCGTAAGGTGTTATATGACAAATTGTTAGTGGAAAAGACAATACGTTGAAAAACGGTGACAATAGCTGCCTTTTTAGCCCCCAGCTAACCAATTTGTCTGAGGGCTATTGCTAACCACCATTCCGTCCGTCTGTCCGTCCGTCTGTTAACATTTGAAATGTAGTAGTTTGTCCGCGGCACTTTGGTGTGAAGCCTTTGTTCTATGGTTTTAAAACTTTACACAGTGAAAGAATATATATTGCAAATGTGCAACGTTAAGGTTACAGTTTGTTCGATCAACATATGTTGAAATAACTGGGGTCTAAACTTAGTCGAATTTGAGATATTTTTGGGTATTTATACGGCAGTTTGAGTATAAAACATAGAGAAAGATTGCGTGTGCATCGTGACGTTGTGTACGAATATGTTAGGACAATGATGTGAACACGACGTCGTGAGAAAGTCGTTGTGAGAAAGACGTTGCGAGAAAGACGTGGTGCGAAATACGTTGTGAGAAAGACGTTGTGAGAAAGACGTGATGAGAAGAAATATTTCTTTTGAACGGCTTTTCTTAATCAACTAATATTCGTGTTAAAGAATGTAACATATTCGTGTTAAAGAACGGGGGCTTTGATGCATATGTTTAAAATATTTGGTCGATCAATTAAGCAATTTACAACGAGTCTCATTCCGACTAAACAACGATTCACTCTGCTACTTCGCGAATTTCTCTATAACAAAATAATTTTGAAAAACGATTTCACTGCCATAATCAAGTATCGAGACTGGCATTTATTGATAAAGTTGTATAAACAAATAACATGATGTTTTTAGCCAACATATATTCATAATATTGCAATATGCAAATACACCTTTATAATTGATTAAAACATGGACCTTTTCGGCCTGCGTAATATAATATGGGTCAATATTTGAAAAACGTATAATGAAATAATTTGGTTTACCTAGAATTAAACGATATTAACTTAATTTACCCACAACTGTACATAATTCAAAAGGTTTTGTGAAAACAAAATGCCATAATACTATAAACACCCCACTTATGGGCCATCGTAATCTTTAATATGAAAATCTCAAAATAAAAAATGCCAACATTGTTTTTTGAGATGCCAACATATTAAGCTTTCAGAAAATGTATAGTTTGAAGATTTAACATACAGTGCACACGGGAGCCTTTTTTATTTCCTAAGAGACCTGACTAGTATGTGTATATATGACATGCTATTGTAAGATTCTTCATCAAAACAACACATTTTAAGAGTAGTCTCGTGGGATGTCCATTCCTTAAATTAAAAACTAAGCATTCTGATCCTGGTTCAAACCTGTTCCTTATAAATTTTTTTTAACTGAAACACCATGTGACATGAATAAATCCCCAGATCCTCAATGGGCTCAAAACTGCGGGTAGTTTATTCATACATATCCCCTACTGGTAAACTATTATTGGGCAGCAAAATACACAATGAACACTGAGTATTTTTCAGAAACAATGAACTCATATTGAGTCCCATGAGTCAAGGTGTTTTTTCTTTATAATAGCACACATATCACACTGTGACTTCTCGAAAATCCAGCGACAACAAAATAACATTCAAATAAACAAGAACCGCAAATCGAAACAATGAACTCCAACAGTATGTTTGCGTAAATGTTTTTGATTTCATAAATGGGTGCGCAACGTGAAATAAGGAATCGGTTTCATGTAGAGAATCTAGCTGGGTTGGGGTGGTTCACCGAAAACTATAAAAGCGCAATGTTTCAAGAACCAAGCTATCACACTACTTCCAAAGAACTTGGATTCATCAATATTTTTAATTTCGAGGAACCTAACGACCAACCAACACATCAAAAATGGTAAGTGATTATTATTTTCTAACTTTGGAATTGAACTTAGATTTATTAACTTTTAAGTATTTTACTAATCTTAAACTTTACGGGTTTGGGAATATTGAAATTTGTAGATGTTAAAATGTAAAAAAAAACTGAAATAGAGGACAAGTGTGAATTGACTTTTTATATAATGAGCTATCAGAACAATACGTATTTAGTTTATGTACATGTATTTAAATAAGCACAAATATTCGAATGGTCTGAACGTATCTTGAAAATCAGAAATGTATTTTATTCGAAATAAATTTAGACTTAGATAAAAAAAAAAGATAAAGCTTATGTTCTAATGCGTTATTTAAGTAGATAGGTAAGCGACATATAACACTACATAGCATGTATTTATATTTGTGTTTGCGTTTCGAAAAGAAGATGAATGAAAATCTAAGACACGAAATGTTTCAAATAAATAACAATTAATGCGTTTGTTTTTGCAGTGAAAAATAAGAGA
>LQRL01082783.1:22779-44105 GCA_001703475.1 Hydroides elegans | reverse complement strand
CCGATATCCTGTTAATAAAGGTTTTTTTATAATATTTTATATATATTTTTAAAAATATCTTAATTTATGCAACAAGTGAAACAAACAAACGTTGTCCACGCATTTTATGTTTGCCTTGAGAACAAAAAACGACTACGTAATCTATATTTTATTCATGTAAGATTGATCACAAAACTATTATAAAATTACAACATAAAATAGCATATTCCTCCGTCAACACAAGGTAAAGGTAAAAACGTTGAAACTTTTTGAGAGTCCTGTGAGACAAGAAGGATCATGTGAGTCATATGTTAGCTAACATACGTCTCATGTGAGACTCACAATTTCGTGACCTCTCAATATAAGATCCACGCAATGAGCCTCTTCGGAGTCTCACGCAATCTTCCGTGAGATTAAATGTGTAATTCAAACATATCTATTATATCCTACCTTTGTGCGTGCAGCCCCGAAAAGCAGAATAGTGCATAAGACAACGTTGATATTCATTTCAAATATATATTTGTATTTCATTTACACAAGCTGCATAAAATCAGTTTTTTTTTCAATTAAGAAACAACAGGTTACTTATTTAAACTGATTCACATATGCCTAAGTCTTGACTTATATAGTGACAAGCGGCACAAGGCCCTGTCTTATCTTCATTTTTAAGTAGATTAAGAAACAATCATCAAAAGGCATGTATGCAAAAGTATCAGTTTACTTTATAGGAAAGAAAAAAAACAATATAAAGCTCATTATCAAAAAGTTTATCATTGATATATTATTGATGTGTTTTCGAAGCTTGAATGATATAGAATGATGAGCGAGTGATGAACAAATGACACAAATAAAATGCAAAAGCATTAAAATGTTTCATGTATTAAACTTAGTTATTATAAATTGACTTCCATTATGTTTTACACTTAAGTCTGCCTACATTGACTATGTTACCAAAACGCAGTAATAACAAGCTACGGAGACTTGACATGAATGATGCATATTATTTTGCTTAATTGAATCCAAGTAGTTGAATTTGTCAAATCTAAAGTGGATGAAACATTTGCAGAGGTGTATCTATATCAATATTATAAATATTTTGTTTAATTAAGCTTGGATATGACATATTCATGTCACACCTATTAATTTTGTAGATTAATTATCCCTCTAATTAACATATTCGAGTATCCCATGTCATCTTATTTATACATTTTATTTGATGAATGGTCTTGTATATGGTATAGTGATTGCTAAATTAAGTCTTGGCATGATATATTTGAGATCCCAATCTCACACTTATTAATTGTGCAGGTTATTTATCTCTTTAATTAGCATATTCGAGTATTCCATGTCACATTCATCATAAATTGTTTTGACAAATAGTCCTGGATCTAAGTGGTTGATAGATTGTAAAGTTCATATACGTATAAACATGTGGTGCTTATGTATCTAGGAAAGACAAAACGGTATTGAAATTATGAGTACTCATATTCAAGTAAGAAAATAACCCTAATAGATATAATGTTTGGTCCTAAATCGATGTAATTCGATAACGAAGGGAGAATCTAGGGGCTAGATAAAGTTGAATTTATAATGACTGAACAAATTCAAACGCTTTTAAAACTGATTTTATTGTTATATAATAAAGTAATTGTGTTTCATAATGTGAAATGATTTATATGTAAAAGTGGTATCCTAGTTTAGCTGTAGGCATTATTGTAAAATATGCATGGCTAAACCAGATTAAATATGTGTTCCTCGCATCAATCATCTTTGATAATAAGCTCTTAAGAATAAGCTCTCATCCTGGTGATGGTGCGGCTTATTTAATCTGATCACATTATTAGATGTTAAAAACAGCATAATAAGCAGTGCAATATAACTGAAAATATAAATATTATAACTAATTCACAATAGCCGAAAACTTAATCATAGTTATTTTATTCGCTTTATGGCAAAATCAAGTTCTATGAGCTACTTAGACATTACTCAAGATATGTTAATAAAAATGTTCATTAAGATCATGAATATAAACCAATTAAAACAAAATATCCTATTTGTATAATAAATTGATTGTTTCAATTATATATTGATTTAAATTTAAGTTATAAATAAGTGATAAAGAAAAAAACATACACAGCAAAGAATGAGATTCGAATATTTATTTGAAAAATATATTATTAAATACATGGATTTTATTTTGTTTTTGTACATAACTATCAATAGATGACTTACGTAAGGCGACTCATTCAAGGGCTCGTCGCATAAGGTTTAACAGACGCGATGTTAATAAATTTTAAATGCGATTTTAGATTGAACATTTCATGTACGTCTCAATATGACTTTATTAATATAATTTGTCCTTGCCAGGACTTCACTGGACGTTACTGCTGTGTCAATGCAATGCCAACTTATTTCAAACATGTACTTTTTAATACATTAACTATATTTATCTAATGATCATATTCCGAGTCGGGGTTTTAACGTACCGATGTTGCTTGCCCAACAAAAATTAAGGCATAAAATAGGATTATTTAAGTACATCGCATTGCAATAAAGATGGGTTGCAATCGATACTCACACATAAGCTCTAGTAAATAGACGATTTCACAAAACGAAGTCATCACCAACAACTCTGTTGCCTGTGAAAAACAATATATACCACTTTACTTAATCAAGTTAAATATGGTTACAGATGTTCAGATATATATTTGCATTTATATGATAAATGTTGCTTGAAATCAACTTCAAGTTGACATTTCAAGAATCTTATGAAGTTTTTATCAATTAGATTAAAAGCCAATATAACAAATTGTTCCTAAATATTAAATCATACTTAAGTATCCGTACGTGTTTCCTTGCATTAGACATACTTGATATAATGACGCAAATTTGTTATCGACTTAAATCTTCACTGCCATAAAACTGACACTCTTAACATAATGTATGGCTTAGAATAAACAAAATATATGATTTTGTGTCTTAAGGTCTGTTTATGCTGTTAGATTCGCCCATTAAAACTTGGGAACAGCTCAAAAGAGTGTTTATGCTCAATGATTATTAAGGTTGATAATGCATTATTTTCAAAGATCAATATGGTCTTGTTAAGAAATGTCCCTTATTCTTGGGGCACATGTTTGTAAAAGAAAATATTGCGCGAGCACAAAATCGCACTTAAACCTGCGAAAATTATCCGAACTTTTTTCTATGTAAGGGGTGCACATAAGCGACCGTCTTTTTGTCCGCGTGTTTTAGACAACACTCGCGCTATTGAGAATCTCATTTTGATAGAAAACCTCATCGTGAAGAAAGATTGCTATTAAGATACATACAAAATTGCGCTTGGGCCTTCGGCGCTCGCATTAAAGAAGATGTTATTTTTAAGTTGAAACTACGCGCGACTATCGTTTTACCCGCGCGAGAGTACTTTTGGGTGACGGTCGCGCTTGCGCGACCGTGGATTTTCGGTTTAGGTTCACCCCTGCTATGTGTTGTCACAATAAGCGACATATTGTTTGGCCATTGTTTGAATTTTAAGAACGTTTTGCGCCTCGCATAAACACTTGGACTGCTTTGATCGCGTTTCGCATCATGAGTCATAAAACCAGTAAGTTTCAGCTAAAAAATATATCAAAAAACGCATTTTGTTTAGGTTATTTTTTGCGTTATCGACGCTAAATTGAGTATTTGGTACATATTACAATCGTAGATTATAGAACATCATTTTCCAAAACTTTAAAACCATTTTCAAATGTTATTCTTTTTGTAAAAATCTTATTTTTAGGCTAGAGCGACAAGTTATATTTATGTGGGCAAAACTGTCAGCATAAACATATCTTTATAAATTGCGCGAGATGATTTGGGAGTGTGCTAGATTTCACTTAATTCACAATGACTCTTTCACTTAATTCACAATGGCTCTTTCGATGTGATTTGTTTTAAAAATTACATATTAATATTTTTTGTCACTGCCATAGAAATGACATTTTGCGTATCATTTATAACTTTATATGACTTGTTGATATGTCGATATTTGTTTTGTGCCCTTTTAATGCCAACGATTATCAGTGGAGTGTTCTTGAGAAGAATAATTATTATTACGATCATTGACGAACAACTTATTGTTTTTTTATGATATATGGGATGATCTGTTAAATTAATCAAATTAGTCAAATTAAAATATTTGACGGAATAATAAAAAATGTGATCCGAGAAAAAATATGTCTCAAATTATACATAAGATTTACCCTAGATCGTGGCGTGTCGATTGAAGTTGACTGCCATGGAATTCCATCTTCTCCTGTCTGGAGCGGCTCACGTGGCGTCCACGTAGGTGAGACAAATCTATTGGTTGATGTTTTGGTCTCCCTCTTTCTCATTTGCCCTCCACCATGTCCTCGATCAGGTCGCGCTGCAGATGTGCCCAAAAGAACGATAGCATGAGACTATCATATACGATATTGCCAATATTCATTATATTAACACATTATACTTCATGTATATGTGATAAAGAGAGAACGAATTTCTTACAAATGCCATATAGATATTATATCAATGCAAGTCATGTGCAAAACATGAGATGCAAAAATATAATATTACTTAAGAAAAGTGATGAATATCTATTATTTTATTTATGATAACCGAATGAAGTAGAATGTTCGTTTAAGCAACACCTTTTCCAACATTCGGTTATATCAATTTCTCATGATGAGCGCATGAAGTCCTCCAATGAGTTAAGACTATGTCAGCACGAGGGCATGATGAGGTTTGCTGCACACTGATAATGCATTAATAATTGTGTCCGCAACACACCATGGTATATTTTTTAATGGTTATATTAACATAAGCAGTTATCAGGATGAATTTTGATTTGATATATTGTTAAAAACCTTCCGAAATAATTTTCTTCAATGTAGTTTTCATTTATGTATTAATTGTGTCCCTGGCATCTTATCCCTTAAATTGATCTTTATGAATATGTATCACTTTTATTAGAAAAATGCAATACTTATAAAAGACGATTATATGGATGCATTGTTTAGTGGATAACATAGAATAATCATAACGACAAATAATCATAAGCAGAACTCATATAACCGTAAAACACATCATCTCTACCGCAGCTATTACGTTTTCCTACTAATATATGCTCTTATGACTCGACACACTGTTATTGCCTACTTTGTGCATGGGTTATTTTAAGAGAAGTCGTCATGAATGACCTTTTATACGTATATAGTTGTACAGAGTTCAGGGAATTGCTTGCAAAATACAAATAATGTGTTGAGTTATTTGGATCACTTCATCAAGAAAAAGATGGCAAAATCAGTCTTTGCACATGAAATTGTGATGAATAGTGTATTAAAATCACGTCATTTTAAGAACACTAATCACTTAATTTACGTCAGGAGGAGAGGGAGATTGGATAAGAACAAGATAGAGAAAGGTTAGAGGAAACAGAAAAACGATTGAAGGCAACGAGTTTGATAACGTTGTTTGAAATGACTGAGATTGTATGGATTTGTATTTGTAATAAAGTGATGAAGAGGAAAGTGAAAAGAAAGGTGTCTGATGCGAACAAAGAAAAGATTGACATTGTCATTATGGCTTAATAGAAAAGTCTCTGCCGCCTCTGTGTGAAATCACGCAATGATGCTACCTCAAATATACAATACTCACAGCTTCTACGGAATATTTTTTTCTTTTTTTTTTCGATTTTTCGAAACAAGCAAGTTTTCATAAATAAGAGGTCGATCAGTTTCGCATTTACTGTGCAAAAATATATGCCGTTTACTCAGGCATGCGTTATGTGTCACAAAAACTTTGATTTTTAAGAGTTATTCGAATATGAAACTGTTGTATAAATGAGTGTCTAGAAACAACGCGCTAAATCGATTAAAAAAGTAACATAGTTTTACACGATTTGTTCTCACTTTCTTAAGCTGTTCGATTTTTATTGTCTTAACATAAAGCTATGTTATATGTTAACGTGTATATTTTCAACCCTTTTAATTTTTCCTTTAACAGATGCTAAACTGATTCCTTTCTGTATAAACTGTTTAATGATTCATTGATTATAATTTATATATAAGAACCTTCTTTGTTCATATAAATCATTTAACGATTATTTGTTTATATATGTATATATTTTTATAAGCCATTTACTGATGCGTTAATATGTACAGCATAATTTGGCATTGGTAGTGAATACATGATAAAACTTTAATCATTTTGGCACACGTTATACATCAGTTATATATTTCCAGTTTAGAATATTTTACGCAGTTTTGGCATACATACAGGAGTTTGCGTCTGGTGAATTTAATAAAAAAATTGAATTTCATAATCATGATTCAGCTTTTAAAATGTGTATCAAGAATAAAAAAATCATGAATTATCTATTAATTTTAATTGTGAAACGTTTTAATAAGATGCCGAACTGGTGTTTGGTTTCAATAAGACTGAAGAACATTCTAATTCACAAATCAATGTGCCTGGTTTAATTTTGCTTCACACATCTGCTTCGTAAAATGTATATACTTTTATCGTTTGATGTTCATGTTTTAGTTTGCTCAAAATGAACAGTAGATAATTAAACATTGTAACAATATTAGTTTTTCTAAACGTCCAACAATAGGGCACAGATGTTTATTTTTCATTTTATCAAGATGCAAAATCATTATTTGCTTCAGATTCAACTGTATAAAAGGAGTTTTCAAACAAATGATAACACCTGTCAGTACAAATACAAATGGAGCGGATATAGTCAAAGACATGAAAATATATTCAATTTATTCAGCGCTAAACGCATATTGACAACAGGATTGCATAAACAATGACCAGATTAAGTTGGCAATATTCAATTTGGCACAAAGTAGTGCGACGTATGAAAACGATATATTCTCTTCGCGAATGTAAGCACAAGATTGTATTGATATGTCAAAGAATTTGAAATATCCGAAAACGTTCAAAATACGTTCAAGATGTTCCAATTTGAGATATAAAAGACATGTAATGAAACATAATTTTCTTTTCAACTATTTTGAAACTATCGTGAAGATTGTCAAACATTTCGATTCATTTGACACGAATGTTAATATTGCTACGAATTCGTATTTAAGAAAGACGTTGATCCGATGCATTAAACGACGTCCGAAAAACGTTCACATAGGAAAAATGACCATGTTTTTACGTCATGTTATAATGTAACTATATGCGAACGACTTTTGCCAAGTTTGGAGCATTATGTAAAGCAGATAGCTTGCTGTCTTTGAATATTTTTTGAGACTGGTTATTTCTTGCTTTCATATAGTCCGTAAGCATTTAATTACCAACAATTAATGGATTATTAAGATATAAATTGACACATATTAAAACCCTTTTTTTATTAAAGTACATTCCGAACAGAGGAATCAATTGTTATTAATCAGGATATATACCATTTTGAGTTCGGATCTCAAATTTGAATAGAAATTAAGATAAATCAATGGTTATTATTGTGGATTTCTATAGTTTTTAGCGTCATAATATTGCTCACAGAAATATATATTCTTATATATCAATTGATAAAAAAACAATCATGGATAGCATAGCACATCTACACTGGATAGACTATATCATTCTCACCATAACAATTCTATTAACGCTCAGTATTGGAATTTTCTACGCACTTAAAGGAGGCCACCACAGTTCCCCGGCAGAGTATTTTACCGGAAACAATAACCTCGGCTTAATTTCAACCGCTCTTTCCATCAGTGTGAGCTATTTCTCGGGAATCGCTATGATTGGCTATCCTGCCGAGGCGTATTTATATGGAGGACAGTTTCTGTGGGGTGCTATATCTGAAATTATTGGTGCCTGTTTAGTTGCACTGTTTGTTATACCGGTTCTGTATCCGTTAAAACTGACGAGTATCAACCGATATCTAGAGCTCCGCTACTCAACGCCAATATTCAAAATTATTGTATCAATTTCGAATATTCTTTTTGGTATTTTCTTTGTTGCGCTTGTGAACTACATACCAGCGACCGTTATAAGCGTTTTCACGGGATGGTCCATCTGGATGATTATCCTTATATCGTCATGTGTCGTGATTTTCTTTACAACTATCGGTGGTATAAAAGCCGTCATTTGGTCAGATGTGCTTTTATTTTTCTGCATGCTAGCTGGTATTTGTTGCATCATTATCCGAGCAATATATCAAGTTGGTGGAATAAGCTCTATGTGGAATGTTATTAAACACGATAAGGCACTAGATGTGTTTGATTTTCGACTCGATCCCACTGTCAGGCAATCATTCTGGGTGTTTATTATCGGGGTTAGCATCCACAACGTCTATACACATGGTTTTATTCAACCATCTTTTCAACGCTATAGCAACATGGGAAGTCTTCGTAAAGCAAGATGTGTCTCTATTTTAGCTGGTTTCATAAACGCCTTTCTTATTTTGTTACTGGCCATAACGGGATTATGCATCTATGGTTATAACGCATACATAGGATGCGATCCCATTCGCAATGGCACAATAAAGAATCCTAATCAATTGGTTGCTTATTTCGTTATGGATACATTGAATTATCCTGGAATTCAAGGTATTTTTGTGGCAAGCATAGTATCAGGTTCCCTAACCTCAGTCTCTTCCATATTAAACTCAATCGCTGCCAACACATGGGATGATCTGTTAAAAGAACGCCTACCCAATATAAGCTCATTTAAGGCGGTGCTTATATGTAAGATATTAGTAGTCGTTTATGGCTTGATGTCGATTTTATTTACGTTTGTTGTCGCGTCAACATCTGGAACGTTATTCCAGTTAAGCCGAACAATTGTTTCGCTTTTTCTTACTCCGGTTTTTGCTATGTTTCTTGTTGGTCTATTTTGTCCGTGGATTAATATGATTGGATTGGTCAGTGGTATTGTATGCTGCTTTGCCGTGATTTCGTGGATTTCTATTGGGCAATATGTGGTTGGCGCATGGAGGTATCCGACATTGGAAACAAGCATTGCAAACTGTGTAAACAATAATAACATCAATGACACTATGATTTCAATGTTGACATCAAATAGTACAACTTTAGAGTCTGAAGTTAACACTGACACTCGCGATGTAATGGATTATTTCTATAATATTTCATATCTTTATTATACGCTTTTTGGGGTTGTTATATTCATTCTTATCGCAACGGCTGTTAGCCTGTGTACGGGTCCCGCGAAGATAAAGAATTTGGAACAGCGCTACCTAGCTAGATTCTACCTGGGGAAATATGCGGAAGTTAACCGTGATTCGGAACTGACATGAATTGTGTCGCTGTTTTAAAAAGGGCTTTGCGAGTACAAGTTTTGCAATATCCGGTGTTGCAGTTGTTTAGTTGTCGCGGTGAAATAATTGTCGTTTCTCTATATACCCTTTATACAGGGTGCTGAGGGGTTGCGCTATGAGCGACAACTTTTTCAACGGAGAAAAAATCAATAATTTACGAGATCTTTTCGAGGCTTTGTATTTATAGATAATCAGCGAGTTATCTGGTATTAATATATATGCGTGAAAACCAAAAATGCAAATGTGTTCTGCTATCCTTCTGGTTTATATCATTAATATTTTTTCCTGTGTTTTGAATGTAAACCTTAAATAATCTAACTAATGAAAATCAATAAACGTTAGTCTCATACACCCATTTAATAGGTTCGTTTAGCAATAATGGCATCGTCGTATGAATCTGATCGGACCATATATGTTCAAATTAAAAAGGTTCAACGCATATAAACATTGCCCCTCCACAGTTGAATTACAATTGCAGAAGACTTGTAGTGTGATGACGTAATTTGTAATGTTTTAGAATAATCATATAAAATGTTTTGAAATATCGAATGCATGTTTTATTGTTCAAATGAATAACGAGTTTGACATGAACTTCTTTCATTAGCTTTCATTCAATTCATAAACATGATAAATATCATAAAACTCAAGGAATCAACTCAAAAGTGGAGGGGTTGCGTATACACAGCTGAAGGGGTTAGATAAGAAACGACAACTTTTTCGATGCATTGTACTCATCGAAACAGCTTTCGACAACTATTTTACTGACGACAACTATTCCGCTGCAACTGCGGGTGTGAATTAAGCATGTATAGATATGACTGGTATATATTTGTTTTAAATGTGATTACAATGTTTGACTTGAAATAGTGTTTTGTATAAAAATAACAATATGTTTTCGTAATTGATTTTCTATTTTTTTTTGGCGTTGCTATCATAACAGTTCATATTTGAGAAACCGCAATATGATTAGCTATGATCTTATTTTAAGGTTAGACTACAAAGTTCTAGGTCAACTTAACATGCTTAGTCAAAATGTATTGCACATTTTATGAAAGAAATACATATTCTTTATCAACAATAATAATGCTACTAAATCAAGGCAATCATAATGAGTGCAACATAATATTTCACCGAGGCCTTAAATTTAGATGAAATAAAACTCAAACATCCTGCCGACCCTCTGATTACCCACACTGACATAAATTTGAGTCAAAGTGTATTGCTAAAAAAGTTTATTCACTTGTTATGAGATTAATATCACACATGTTCCTTTTCTTATAAACCTATAAGCTCGATAGGTTTCGTATTCGGTTGCATTTCATATTTGACACCTAGTTTAATGAACATATAATAGTGATAAAGGAATCAAGGATATATGTCTCGTCATTAGTCATTTGCAGTTCATAGTAATGCAAAGCGCGGAAAGCTTACACGAGATATATAAATACCATTAATTGATGGTACAATTACCATGTACAAGGGGCAAAATTTAATGTTATTTTAGTTTGCGAAATGCGACTTGAATTTGATTGAAGGAATGTAAATATAGCCAATTAATATATCAAACAACTAGGAAAGTTTAGCACTGTATGTGTAAATATCATATTTATCATGATGATGTCAAATGCTAACGAACAATAGAAGCATGCAAATATGCTCTGGTTTATAAGTTCATTTATTTGCACAATAATTCACAGTATGTTCCGATTCATGTGTATTGTGATTCGATATATCTTCCAATCATCCATCAAATGCTACATCGGACAAATTCACAGCATTATATTCCGCCATCTGAAAACGAACATCATATTGAAAACATACCAGTGGTCTTGCTTTTGTTTGTTAAAAAAATAATGTATAATTTATTATTACAAAGACAATTAAGATAGGCAAATCGTTTATGTCAATATAATTAAGTTTATTAATCAATTAAGCGCAATTAAGAGTAAGCCTTACTATGGCTATCGCTCAGGAATCTGCATGCTACCATCTTAGCATTCTTGATTTTTGTCTGAAAATGTTGCATGGACTAGATTAAATAATTGTAATGTTTAATTACAATTGTAAAGTTTAAAACTATATTATATTTCTCGAACTTCAACATGTATAATTGCTATGTAAACTTTGCAATAAAATTCATTTGCAACTATACATATGTTTATGTTTTGATTCAATAATATTACTGCAGTATATTTTCCCATGCCCCAAGATCCGGAATATTATAGATACCACGAAAAGTCGAGAATTATATGCAGTTTTTTTATAATTCCTATATTTTTATAGAGCCCCTACAGACCGTGAATGCGATGAAACATTTTTCGAGAATTTGATATTGCTATTAAATACGCGGCTAATCCATCAAATTAATATGTTTCATGTTTATCATTATTTCGCACTTTTATAATTGTATAAAAACATGATAATATGCATGCAAAAATAACATAAATTCAATAAATGATAACAACCGTTTCTATTAAACACAAAAGCCGGTGTATATTAGTGGGCCCCACCTTCATATCGGTATGTTATGCTATCTAAAATTAAAACTTGATCAACACAGACAAAAAGTGAAAACTCCATTCCCAGCGGGACTAACAAAAACATTATTTTGTTGTTGCTCATGAATGTCATATTATTTTAAGGTGATTCATCAACATTTTGAAAACCTTATCGTGTGATGGCCTTCTTTAGAAACCTTTATTTCGTGATGTGGTGCGATTCAAACTAAAATAAAAACTTGATCAAAACACACAAAATGTGAACATTCACCTCAACTCCATTCCCAGCTGGATTGACAAAGACCGACCATTGCGCTGCAGCAAAGAATTCTTCTGGCTCCCAGCAAAATCTATACCAATCAGTTGTTGGCACAATCTAAATATAGTTAATTAGTTAATTGTTAATAGTTTACCAAGAATTATGTTGATATGGAAATCTTGTTCACTTTTGGCATTCATACTTAAAAATAATTTGTCTTGTAAAAACCAAATGGCAATGACTATTACTAGTAACATTAACACATCTAGGTATTATGGTGATTAAAACTGGTCATTAGAAATCTTCCCCAGAATAGTATCTTCGATTGTGACGTCATCGTAACATGGTAAGAGCATAAGCGATGACACACAATGTATTATGTTTGAATGGTAAAGTATAAGCAGTCATAACTGTGCTTAAATACGCAATATAAGCACAAGATAACTACAACCTATATCGTTCAGAACATTTTGAATCAAGTTTCATTAAAATTTACTTATATAGGAGTAGTATGTTGACAAAAATGTTAATCAAATAAACAAATAAATATATGTTAATATATACATCTAAATAAATAACGACCAAGTGGTGGGACAAACCTCGTCTTGCGTAGCAAATCGATGCTAAAATACCTCGATGATAAAAATTAGAAATATGCATAAAAGATACAATTACCGTTATATTGTTGTTATAGCCACTCATTATAGAGAAAGTTTCAATGAGGACGCTCTCTGCTCCATGGACATTCATACACAGCTAATATGGAAAATAGACGTAATAATCCAACCAAGCTTCATAAAAATACTCATCCATTATAGAAATGTAAGGAGTTTCATCTACCCCACAGTTGTGGTTCTTTGTTGATCCTGTAGCAAGTGAAATGCATAAAACGTCAAATAATTCATTAACAACGTAGCTCTTTTCAATTTAATCAAATTAAAATTTAATTATTTGATTTAATATTTTTGGTGTTCACTGGAGACACTGGAATCTAAGTCAAAAGTTGAATTAAGCTATTCAATTTTGACCAAGCACACATAAACAGTGAAACACGATAGAAATATGTGTAAAACAAACTAGAGCTATACAACTATTTAATTAAAAGACATTATCAATACTGAAAATATCATTTATAACAAAACATATTATAATCATTGTAAGGAATAAGAAAATAAAGTCAAATCAGTGACATATTTAACATTGGATATATTTATATCGATTTAATAACGTTTGTAACTCCTATTGGTTAACCATAGTCATTTTCTTTAACACCTAGGGTATAGCATAATATATTCTAAATTTGCAATTGAGTTTTTAATTAATATATGAGTATCTTTTATGCAAAGATATATACCTAAAAGGGCATTTTGTTCTTTGTGATTCCATCCAAGATAGCAACCTTCTGAATAAACCATGAAAGGTGTTTTGTTATATTTTATTTTAGTTCAGTTGTATTAGCTTTGCAAGAAAATCCATCTGAAATATAATGATCAAAAGGAATTCATATAGAATTTAATCATTGACCAGTGTAATGAATAAGTGTATTAATGTATGAATTGACAATCAGTTGATAATTACTATTACATTCTCAAAATAACATGCTTCTCTGAAATAGATTGTCCTGCGAAAGTGTTAAATGACTAATAGCTTACAGTTCTGTCTTCTATAACTGTAAGTGTTACAATTCAAAACGAAAAGGCCAGCAAACGAAAATCTTACTTTAACAAAAATGTTTTATGTTGAAAGAAACTATATTAAAATCTCTCAACATTTTTGACATAATATCTTATCACCATCTTCGAACTATCGAAGTTGCCAATCCAACTCTAAAATGTAATGTTTAATGTTTAAGCATGTCATTATAAAGTAATAAGATAAGCAAAATATAACTTACTAGCACAATGAATCAGAGCTAAAATATAGAAAAATGATAATTTCATTATAGCAATAAAGTTGAATAATTGTTGTGACCGTTTTTCATCATCTGCGCCTGTGTTGTGTAATACTCCTTATTCATTTCGACTTTTATAGCATAAATATGTGACAAAGAATTATTACTGTACTTATTCAAACTTATTGTTAAATAAAAGGTATTGACATGTAGAAATGGATGTATATTTGGTTCAAATGTTAATTAGGTAAAAAGGCTTTGTTGAACTTTTCACATTTCACTCTCAATTATAAAACACATAATTCATTATTCATTATTATGTCAAAACATGTTCAAGTTTCTTTGAGAATCAATTATTGCTTTTGATACTGCATATATATCATAAAGATGTTGCGCACAATACAATGCCAAGATATCGTATTTCCGGTGAAATCTGTTAAATGGTTTGATTGAACGATCAACGTTGTTTTATCACTGCAATATACGAGGGCATCCTAGGATTTATTCAGGTAAATGTTTATTCCTGCAGCGGCTCATCATTGCTTGCACCTTTTTCAGAACAGAACAACGATTTTTTGGATACGATTTTTTTCTTTGATTATATTTGTATTTATATATATTTATAATGTTTATTCTGGTAGGAGATTGCATATTTGCTTGCAATTGCATTTCTGTGTTTCTTGTTTCTTTGTTTTATAAATGATTTTGCTACGATGATAAATAAAATCAATAACTCGACTACAACGCATTCTTAAGACTACTTGTTAGACTTTGTTCCTTATACATCATCTTGCTCAGATGTATATACATAAACTTATAATCATGTCACAAAGTATTTGATACTGGTATATTTTTTTTGTCTTCGCGTTTTTTATTAACTCACACTTCTAACCTATGTATTCTTTTGTGACTTTTTACGCGGTGCATGTATATATATATATATGATTTCGAGACATCTCGGCCCACTTTCAATCTCGGCCCATTTACGAACTCGGCCCATTTTCAATATACATCAATCTCGGCCCATTTTCAAACTCGGCCCATTTTCTATGTATAACAAAAAAAACTCGGCTCATTTTTGGGGGAATATTGACTTCTATGTTTAAATCAAATAAACATTGTACATAAACTTTTTTTTTTCAAAAATACTAATTGCACGTTGAAATACATGTGTATTATTGAATTGCAATAACATTGTGCGTTGAATTATGACTTCTATGTGTTTTTATATTTGATTGCAATCGCATGTAATTGCATTTTAAGGGTAAATTTGTGATTGCAAACACATTATTGTCAGATATCTAATTGATTTTATACCTAAACGTTCCTGTGATGTTGATTGCTATATTAATCGCGCTTGGAGGCTGCTTTGATTTGTTTTATTTTAAACTTGCAAGGGCGCTTTCATCACCTTCCACCCATTATCATTCAACATGAAACAAGTTGTCACGTCTTGAGATTTCTTTGATAAAAACTCCTAACTGATATCTATATATTAGTTCATAGCAAACTAGTCTCTTATAGCGCATTTGATTAAAAAATACATAGGGTTAACATTGACTTATTTCATAGACATTTGTTTATTCATTTAATACAGATTTACAGTAGAAATGTCCTCTTTTGCAGCGCATTTGATTTAGAAATTTGTGGGTTCTGGATTTATGCTATGTTCCACTTTTTATGACTGGTGTTATCTTGAGATTATTTCTTTGTATTTTATCATGCTTTAATATATGTTTTATTATATTCTTTCTTATTGGATTTTATGTGTATTAAAATTTGATTTTACTTTATAACGATAAGCAGGAGTTATTGATGAATAAGATATATATAAAAAAACGTGTTATTTACTTTCGACTAAAAGATTTTATCTGTTTTGTATTGATAAAAGAGAACACAAAGCCAGCGGTTTAATAATAAATCCTTATCCTTATTCTTTCATATTATACGCTATAAAATCAATGCGATTGTATCTTATTGAACAATAAAACAAAGCAATTTGTATTCATAGCAAACCCTAATCCTTAATCCGTTGAACAATACGCATTCACTTTCAAATAATTTCACAAGACATCATTCATAATCCTTACCATATTATATCGTCATTCAAAATGGGCCGAGTTGGTAAATAGAATAAAATGGGCCGAGTTGGTAAATAGAATAAAATGGGCCGAGCTTGAAAGTGGGCCGAGCTTGAACAGAAATGGGCCGAGTTGGTTTTTGGGCCGAGTTCTCCCGATACCATATATATTTATTCGTAGTTTATTAAGAAATACTAATCCCTCAAAGTTCCTGTTCAAAAATGATGAACTGTACATTTTCAGTCTTACACGTAACGCTTTATCTACGAAATACATTTTATCAATTCGAACAGATAAATAGCCATTTATTTTGTAATCATGCTTTATTTATGTATTGCATTAAAGTTTTTTTTTGAGTAAAAGCCAAAATGATCTTCGAGATAAATTTCAACAATTTTGAAACACTTGTAATAACGCGATCAACCTATTCTAAATAAGTATTATTGATGTATAATGAAATTATTTTTTGAAAGTCTTTCTCTTACAAGTTTAATGTTAGAATGTCATATGTTTTTGTTGAAATACTTTTTCGTGTCATTTGCCGAATCTTTAGAAGCAATAACATAGTCATTGGGCTGACAAAGGTGGTCAATCAAAGGTCGAAAGAGTTGACATGGCACAACCCTCAATAGCCCATTTCAAGATTGGAAACTCCACAAATGCCACAATTGAAAGGCGTACAAATTGTGCTTCAATGAGTTGAGGCAGTTTGTATGTGTCATCCCAGTAGTTTTCCTGCTCGACTATGTTTCCTGTTTTTATTTTATAAAATATTAATATATTTTCTCTATTATCTATGAATCTATTATCTTTGAATTTATTAATATGCATTTAATGATTTCATATTATTATCATTGCACATAAGTTACTGTACATTTAAACCAGTATATATATTTCTAGCCACCCATAATTGAAAGGCTCCGTGCAACAATTTGTCAAGTCGACCTACCATGTTTCGCCACAATGTATTACAATGTGTTACAAAATCATAGATCCGTGTTATAAAATTTAATAATGCTACGAAAACAATGCGATCATAAAAATTTAATCCTTTGGCCACTGTCCAATCCTTGTATAAATGAATAATTGAAAAACACCCAATGCCTCTTTTCTCTATTTGTCAAATTCAGATTTAACACATTGTTGAACAGAT
Organism: Hydroides elegans; assembly: GCA_001703475.1. Taxonomy (NCBI): domain Eukaryota; kingdom Metazoa; phylum Annelida; class Polychaeta; order Sabellida; family Serpulidae; genus Hydroides; species Hydroides elegans. The sequence goes on along the minus strand of LQRL01082783.1, from coordinate 26,928 downwards.
CCCCCCGATTGTATGGGTAATGTGTTGAGTAATGATCAGCACTGTGACCAGATGTAAAAACAATTCAATACCATCCACTAAGAAATAAACACACGAAACTAAATATTGAGGTTAAATGAAATATCAAACCTGCAAAAACCATATCACTCCCATTGGTTTCCTTAACAAACTCCAAATTGTCTCCATCAAGGCCTGTGGAAATCATGAAGGCAGAAACATAGCCAAAGTGAAAGCGGCGAATCCGAATCGACACAACCCAATAGCGCTCTCCGAGATCAGCTTGAATCAACTTTACATTTCCGGTTCCCTCCCAGACCCCTTCGACATCAAAACTACTCAAGTGTACAGCAAAAGAAGGACTTCTGCTTCCGGATGCTGTGAAGGCTGAGTTATCGATCCCGAGAAGCAAGTCATTGTTGCACAGTTCAGCTACTGTTTGAAAATAAACAAAGAAAATATGTATTCAGTTAAAAAATAGATTTATTACGCCCCCTTACTTATTACATAGACTGACGATGATGATGCGGGAGATGGAGTCATTGATGCACATATCTGATACTGTGTGCCAAACGAAAATATGAAAAAAAAACCCTTGATGATCAAATTCCAATATCTCATGCCCATATCTTTTGTTATAATCGAATTGTTTGATTTATATGGAAAAAGTTTTACTTTCAGAAGATTTTATTTCACTTAAAACGCTCTATTCATAATCATAGTTTGTTTATATATATATTGAATTTAGTTTTACCCTTTGATTATTTACTTACTTTCGAACTCCTTCAGATTCTCAACAACCAAGAAATAATCGTCAATTACCGACGGTCCCGTGCGGATAGTGTTTGAGAAAATGCATGTCTGACATGGCGAATTCAATTTTAATCCCACGCATGTGCTGTTTTGCATGCACATTGCAATACAAGCCTCCCATTCATCCCATGTTTCATCACTTTGACATTCGAGCAGAGCTAAATAATCATACAGCACACTGGACTGTATTCTTGATGCTGCCAGCATGGTTTTCGAGGGTCCGGTACATGATTGTGAGTACGAATAAGATATATAAAGCAGAAATAACGCGTGGACTATTCCAATAATTTCGAACTCATTTACAAACATCGTGTCACATTTATGAAACTGCTGACAACTGATGGCGATTCAGGATTTACGCAGCCTTTGAAACAGTTTTACTTGCTACAGCACAGGCACACCAACAATCAGAGATTTATGTATTTTATTCCTTTATTAATTGGCACAGAGGCATTGCAGAATGTATCTAAATCGCATTTGGAGTGCCATAATATTAAAAAAAGATCTATGGGTCTTTGATAATTTTGAATTGCATCTTTTATTCACTGTGATATTATAGCAATACTTTGATATTGGAGCATTACCCAGAATTTTCACTTAATGCCCGTTAATAAATCATAGCATTCTTCCTTACAAACAAATATGTTTACGGTCTGCATTACGGCTTTGAAGCAGGCCTAGAATCAGAAAAGACATGTATTATATTTACTCATTAATAGATATAACAGCGTTAAGAACCCTCTTTACAATCGCAATGGAATTTAAATAATATCAAAAATATCTAGGGCTCATAGATTTTATAAAATCATGCCAGTTATTTTCCCTGTCACTTAAATATTCCTTAGATCTGAGATCATATTCTAAAGACTGGAATATGTCGCTGCTAATAAATTATACCATGTTTCCTTACATACAAATAGGTTTACTTGCTGCAAAACAACTTGAAAATAAGTAAATCTTACATCTAAGATGCATTCTATTTACTCATAAATAGACACAGTAGCATCATTAGGAACTAGATAGTCGCAATAAGTTATATTGTAGCATTTCTTAAATGTAAGAGCATTTCCCAGCGGTCTTAACTAGGTGCCTATAAAAAAATAATACCATGCTTCATTATATACAGATAAGTTCACTCGATGCAAATCTAGAATCAGAAAGAAATATATTCTATTAACTCATGGATAGACATAGTAGCATTAATTTACTTCATAACCGCATTAGAGGCAGAGTCAATACAATCAAGCTGATTGTTTAATTTGACATTAAAGTATTCTTTAGATCTAAGATCATTTGTCTAAAGCCTTTTCAAGAACCTGTCCATAATTAATGCCATGAATCTTAAGTTCTTTACATTCAAACATCGACAGACGTCATGGGACATTGGGATAATTTGAATAATGGATGTTCCAAATGTAACAGTGCAAATTATGACATGAACATATAATAGTCCAGAAAGGACCCACAAAACGTGTAAAAAGTGTAAAAAAAAACAATATCCTGCTATCAAGCCAAGCAAAGCTATACACTTATACAAAATATTTGAATGTATTAAGTATGCTACAACAATTGTACTATAAGCATCAGTGCATGCGTGCGTGAAAGTGTAAAATGCAGCAAAGAAAGTTTTAACTTCATTATTTTAGATCCATATTGAAACATTGTGTCAACTGTATGTAGATAAAAGCAATCACCTTGTATCTCAAGTTACGGAACGTTTGCTCATAGCATTAGAAACATAATGCAATTCCACTGTAATCAGTCATTAATAGACATAATGGCATTACAATCATACATTATATTCGCATTAGGAGAACAATTAAATCAAATATATTTCTGAATTTATCATCATATTACAATACATTCGTTGTTTCTGTTACCCTTTAGCATGTTGCATTGATCTAGCTTCATATTACTCCGCTCAGAGTAAGTTACTGAATTATTCAACAATCACTGGAAAAAGTCAGATGATATTAGTTGTGTTTCTATAATAAACGCTCCCGTTTTATCGATTCAGGCACTGAGACCGGAGTTTGTAAGAGCATGTACTCATCTTACAATGGAGTTACACAAATTATGTAAATTATTGAAGTGCCCATATTCTTAATAAATATATCCTCTTTCAAATCAAACTATATTTTCAAAGCAATTGTCTTTTTCAAACCTTAAAATGGAGTATAATAAGACTTGGTAGAAGATATGTATATTATTTTTTTCACACATGTATAACTATCAATTCTTTATTTGTATTAACCTTCAACTCCGAATATATATTCCGTAAAAATACATTAAAAGGCAATCCATAAAATCATAAAATCAAGAGGTTTAATGTTATCATGCTTTATTGATCTTTGAACAGAATAGAACATGCGCAAAGTCACAGAATATGAAGTGAAGATTAATGTTGATAATATTTGAGGAATATAAACAATAAAGAATTGTTAATAGTTTATACCTTAGAACATTCCGTTTTTTTTTCCTAGAAATGATAATCATGTGATGTCCATTATGGATAAATTTGTTCATGTCCTTTTAAGCAGCCACTGAAACAAATATATGACAAACTTGTCAATATTCGGTCGAAAGATATGATGGAGCGCATCCATCAATAGCCCAACGAATACTAGGATAGGTCTCAAACGACACTACCGTCAGACGAATAAATCGAGCTTCAATAACACTAGGCAGTTCATTAGTAACAACGTCATCCCTATTTTGCGCATTGGTGTTTCCGTCAAATACCATATTGCTTCCATTAGCTGTCTTAACGAAATTCCATTCGTCCCCATCAAGGCTGGTCGATATCATAAAAGCTGTTACAGAACCGTCTCCACGTTTTGTGCGAATCGCCACCACCACGTTTGTTTCATTGAATTCCGCTTGAATCCAGTGACCAACACCAAGTCCCTCCCATGCTGAGCTTGAATTGAAACGACTCTCGTGCGGAGCATAACTATAACCTTGATCGTATGTGCTTGAAGCGGTCAGGTCTGAGTCATCGATGTTGGCGATCAAATCAGCGTCGCACATTCCAGCTACTGATATGCAAACAGTTATAATGAATATCTGATAACATATGTAGACAAAACTGTATCTTTAGATTTGCCAAAACAAATGACAACAAATACGCATGAAAGATCATTTTGAAATGTTAAAATGATATCGTTTATATTTGAAAAGCATTCACAATTCTAAACACATTTTAAAAACTATTCTTATACAAATATTAAGAAACCAATATATAACCAATATACAACTTACATTCGAATTCCTTTAGATCCTCAATAATCAAGAAATAGTCGTCAATTATCCAAGGTCCTGCATGAGTGATATTTGAAC
>LQRL01082783.1:2143-16773 GCA_001703475.1 Hydroides elegans | reverse complement strand
GTAAAAATGATATTATTCCAGATAATTCGTCCTTATGAGTTATACTTACAGCGTTGCAACTAATTCAAGAACCCTACCTTTTCAATCAGAAAAGCGATTTCAGTAGTACGCCACTCCAATTTCAGTGTAACATAATATAAAACGGATTTATGAATAATTTAGCAATTCTATTCGTTACATGGGTTACTATGACATGATAGTATCATAATTTCAAACCATCCATTTGGAAGCCTTTAATAAATGATGTGTATGTTATATCATACCGACGTAGGCCTAAAGAGACATTCCATGTTCCTTTCAATTATGTATAACTTAGATAAAAGCGGATCATGGAAATACGAATATGAAAAATCCACGTGCTCCACATCTTTTCTATCTTATTATTACTAAATGTGAACAAGTGTAATATAAAATTAGCAAAGATCATAACTTGCAATAAAATGTAAGGAGTGAGACTTTTTATGAATGGTGACGATAGAAACCTTCAAGTATGCTTAAAAGACCCCGTTTCATATGGTCTTTTACTGAATAAATAATTATAGCACAATAAGAAAAAAAAATGCAGCATTTCATAAATGCTGCTTACAAAAGGCACCTCACGAGCAGTTCCCTAAAATAAGTATTCACCATCAAATTCCAACTGGCTTGGAAATCTTAAGACAATAATTAGAGCTTGGATCTAAGATATTGGGACAGTTTGAAGGAAACCTTTTTGGTCATTTCGTAATGTTCATAACAGTTAGTGAGAATGATCATTTCAATACAACTTGTATACAATTGTTTAATAAACTATTATTTGCATTATAGCATGGGTAATTTAGCTATATTCAGCATTTGCATTTTCGCAAAATGGTGTTCATATATTACAAGTTATACAATGAAATGTAAACCCTTATCCACAGAATGTTATATTCAAAAACCGGTATTTTGATGTTGATCGTAATTGTAATATAGTTAAAATATACTTTTCTAACGTTTTATGTATAAACAATATTATGGGATATCCTTTCCTTACTTTATCATCGCCATACATCTTCGTTTAGACTAATTAACATAATTATTTATTTTTTCTGATTAAAGTATCTATAAATGTTAAAGTTGTAAAAATAAACTATATCCATGCCGCAATGACATGTGCAACAAAATATACCAAACTACTGCTTTATATTTGGCTCCTCAATATGCTTTAACATGGAATTTCAGGATGACTATATTTACATTTAAATTGGTTGCAGTGCATAATTTGCATGTATCTTTTGCACTTTAAGTGTCTTATTTCTACGTTTGTTTTAACTTTGTTTTGGTACAACATTTACAATGAGGGAGAGTCGTTCTTGTTATAAAAGCTCAAGTTTATGTGTTAATGCAATTCAATCATATTTTATGAAAATATTGGCTTTATTTTTTTCTAAGAAATTGCATAAGCCCAATAAAGTATCTCTTTTTCGTCAATTACGTTTATTCTGAGAGGTTTTGAATATCTATTTTTGTGTTCATACTTAATCTATATTATAAATGTTAATATATTTGAACGTTACGAAACCTTTTGGAAGGAATCATAGTCAAAAGATAGGACACATTTGTTACTCGAAAATAGAAGAATTTAGGAATAAACATGTATATTTTGGGTCGTATATATGGTCACCATTCAATGTTTTTAAATATAAAAGTGGGATGATTTTTTCAGCCAAACCCGATTCGATTTATTTGAAAGATGAGCATTTAACAAACGGAAACGATTATGATGTATTTAGCCTTTGGATGCTATGATAACTGGTGTGTAATTGTTAGTTGAAAGGAATTTTATTGCGCAAACAAAGTAATGCAGTCAGCCAATTATCATATGCTATAAGTCAGCAATGACTTAACGATAATGAATTTGCCTATCAATACAATACAAATATGCAAATGGCTTCCTTAGAAACATTTGGTCATGTTTAATCGTTTAATCACAAAGCAAATAATTATCGAATAAAAACAAAACTAATTTATAATCAGTAATTTCTGTCAGGGTTTCAGTGTATCATATATCTATCGAAAAATGTGAGCAATCAAGAAGCTGAAAAACTGTTCAAAGATATCCATACAAAATAAAATAAAGTGATGGGTAAGATGAAGGCAAAAACGCGACAGCTGAAAGTAGAAACATTGATAGAAGACACTACAGTCCATGGTTTGAAAGCGGCTTGTGACAAAAGTTATGGAATCATTCGTAGTACTATTTGGGCGGTTATTATCACAGTTATGTGTTTATTGTTTATTGGTGGTATAGTGCTCTCATTGATTGACTTTTTCAGGTTAGTAATCATTTTATATACAAGATAACTGATAGCTTTAGGTTTAAGTTAATGTAATTTTTACAACTTCGAGTCTTAAGATAAAGTGTGTTATAAATATTGTAGTAAAAGTAAAATATATTTCAATAATGATATTAATGAAATTCACAAGAGTAATTGTAATACTTACACCAGTAATTACAGTTAATATGTAGTTTGTCAAATGAAATATTATGGTTTGATACTGGAATTTGTAAAAATTTATAATTTCTAACTTTAAAAATAGATATTTGTTTGTGCCTCATTAACATGCTTTGCATTAAAAATCGTCCTGTTTTTAATGTATTTTGAATACATTGAACAGTCGCATGCGATGTTTTGAACGTAAAGAGTACAGAAATTTCTAATCATTGTTCCTTTATATGTGCCCTTAGGTGAGTAACATCAATAGTAATCATTTGTTTTTCTATGAATATTCTATATTTAAATCTTTATGTACAACAGTTATTCTTCATACTTAAGTAGCAACGAGTTCAGTGCAGACGAATTAGAATTTCCAAGCATCACAATATGTGACAGCAACGTTCTCCCGAAATCTAAGGGGTTGATGCTGCAAAACGAATTAAATATCCACAATGAGGAAGGCAGCGATGCATTGTATGATCGGATTGATGATCCAATTATATACAGGCCTTACTTGGATTTTCTTAGTGAAATAATGCTAGCAAAGGTAACTTATTTCCTTTAATAAAAAGTCTCAAGATTATGTATTATTATTACAAAAAAATATGTTCATCTTATAGTTTTGCCATTGCTACCGGTATGTTTTAAATTATAAATTGTGAGCATACAGCTAATTATATTTCAGGAAGATATCGTGACTTGGTGTTCCTGGGATAATACACCTCTGGATAACTGTTCTGCTAATTTTACAAAGATAATAACTGATAAACATATGTGAGTGAAGGATAAGTTTCAAACATAACTGTTTTTAATCTAATCTAATTGAAATCAAATAAGGCATGTTTTAAAAGAAAATTATATATTTTGATGGTTTAGTTTTTAAGCTCGTTGAGAATGATGCTGTATCACTCATTCACTTATTTGTATTTGCATTCGATACACCTTATTCTTAATCCAAAATACAGAATATTGATAAGGGCGTTTTTTCCTAAACTGATATTTTGGTACTTTGCAGGTGCCTTACATTAGAATCTCAGCAGGACCGTAAATCACGTAACAGTCTCTTCGTGAGGGGAATCGGGGAACGGTTTGGTCTTGTAAGATTATTTCGGTATTTGTGATACAATCTTAAATCGAGAACGTTATCTAGAATCTTAACAAATACTTTGACTATGCGACAATTTAACAAAAACGTATTTTCAACGCTCAGTACAACACAAACTATCATTGATAATTTATATACATACCACAGAGAGTTAATTGAAATTTGTGAATACATATACTTTGAATGTTTCAGCGTTGCATATTTTTATACATTTTAGATACTTATGCTGGATGCCCACGCAGATGAACATAACTTCATTTACTCTGCTGCACATAACTTTGGTAGCGGATTTAATTTATATATACATGAGCCAAGAAGTTCTGTCTCAATACACAACAAAATTTTTGCTTTAGCCCCCGGTCATGAACATCACATTGTACTTGAACATGACAAGAATATTCGTCTTAATCCTCCATATTCAGTAAAAGAATGTCGCGAAAATGAGCGAAAGGGGGATATTGACTATGGTACATGTTTAATTGATTGTTCAAGAAACATGCTGTACAGTAACTGCACCTGTGCACAAAATGATATTTATTCGTGTACATACCTGAAATATCGAGATGCTATTTGTCAAATCTAGTGCCTGATTTGAGTAAGCATTGCCAACATTGCATAGTGAATTGCAAAACAAATGATTACAACATAATGGTTTCGTCCCTCGCTTTTCCAGTTGCAACAAGTTATGATGATATTAAAGGTTATACAAATTTGAATCGTAACTATTCTATAGCAAAGGACAATGTTATGATAGTCAAAATTTATTTTAATTCATTGGATTACAAAGTAATTGAACAGCACAAATCCTTTGAGGTAACTACTCTGTTGGCAAATATTGGTGGGTTGGTAGGTCTCTCAGTAGGAGCTAGCATTATAACCTTATTAGAGATACGTGAGATCATTTGGGTGTATATCCATGGCAAATGCATGCTTTACATCGGATCTCGCAATAACAACAAAATTATAGACCTTTGTGACCATAAGCAGTAGAGTTACATACTATTCAAAGCTATTAAGCTTATACTGTTGGTAAAGCTGGTGCATCGATCATTTGGGCCTAACGATTTTATGAAAATCGTTTTTCTAATGTGTGCGCAAGAGGTTTGATAGTATCTTGTCAAATTTGTTGCTGTAACTGCTAATAAGTCGATTCATATGTCGAATATTCTTGGTAAATTGAAAAAGATAATTGTAAAAAGGAAATTTTATTTCGATGTCTTTTCATGAACATAATCAAAAACATTTTGTAAATTAATGTGATTTGTTGAAGATAATAAAAGAATGGATAATAATATGAGCCTTGTGATCAAGCAAATATACGCATTTTGATATGCATGTTTGCTTATGTCGTATCTAGTTGTTTGCCTAATAGAAGCGATACAAATGGCACTTAATAATGATTATAATTAATTAAATCACCATCAATATGTGAATAGAAAGGAAATTAGAAAAAACTCCTGGGCTAGAGGTATAAAACCCTTCGCAAGGAACGTTAAGCTGGGGTGCCGTGTACGGGTCCTGTCCACGCACGTTAAAGACCCTTCTCTGTATTATCGAAAAGAGTTTGGGAAACCCGGACAATATAAGACTCCGGACCTTCTTAGGTCCCGACCCGACAGTGCCCTAATTGGGATTCTGGGTTGTATATTATCAGAAACAGAAACAGAACTCATTTTCGCAGATATTGAATACATTTCCAATTATCGCCCATAAAGGGAGAAAAATATCGCTCATTGAGAAATAATAACATTTCGAATGAATTCAAACCAAAAGTCACATTTCGAGTCAAGCGGCACAGGTTACATAAAAAACGTGTTCAATATTTTGTCGAAATAAACAGATTTTGAGCTCAGAAACACGGATCAGAACGAATGTACCGATGGAATACTGACAAAGGGGCGAGAGTCTATGGCCAGACATCGACTTCTTCAATTACTACTACTTCTACTACTACAACTACTACTTCTACTACTACTTATAATACTAATTCTACCTTTTTTAAAAAGTGCGTTTATATTTGCATTATTGTCCCTGTTCGATAACTAATTTACTCAGAGTAATCACTACCCACACTGAAAAAGAAGTGGTATTTGCCTAGCTGATTTTGTGGCGGATTTTTGTAAATTATCGAAAGTAGAAAAATGTTGTTGACAAGCGAAGTTCAATTTTTTCACAAAAAAAGTAAGTTTTTAGGGGATCAGTGCCTTATTGTTGATTTTCTTGTATGAAGTTCCAAAGATTAAATAAAACTGTGTCGTGTTATTGAATATGTGCATTTTAGATTGCTCATATGGTGCTGTAATTACGTTTAAAATGTTGACACTTGACAGGTCCTTTTGAAGTTTTGCCAGTTTTTTTGTTAAATTTGGGGATTTTCAGACATTTGAACAGGTCCGAAAATTATAGTTTATTGTAAACTAATCATGAAACTTTGACAAATCTCATTTCGACTTTATAGGAATATATTTATGTATATCGCTTGAAATTACGAGTATAGCTGACTGCCTTCTCCGGATTTTTGCAGACCACTTTCCTCCATCTTTAAGATTGACCAATCACATTTTTCAATGTTTGGGAGAAGTATCTAGGAGGTAAAATCTCTCGTCACAATGCTTGGATCCCGAATTGTTTGGTGGTCGTAACTATGGTGTGACGTTCAAGTTTTTAGACAGGTCTGGAAGAATACGAGAACCAGAGACGAGGAAGTTCTAGGGCCTAGATTAAACATTACAATGTCATTTACTTGGGATGTAGACTAGATAGGGGAGGCTTATGTCGGCGACCGACATGCAAACCATATGGGCCATTAAGAGTCAGAGATGGGGGTCTTGACTCTTTCTATTATTACAACTTACACCGAATAGTCGAATACTAGCCCTAAAATAGCCCTGCTCGTATGTCTGCGACCGCGTACCGACAGGCAGATTTTAGAGCTAACGAAATTCCACTCAGTCTAAGTACAAGGCTAACATTATACTTTGATAATATTACAAGTGCAGGTTTTTGATGTATTTACACTTTGATTATATCAAATGTCAAAGAGATTGATGTTTAGATTAATGGGTATTCCGTTTTCATGTTTGATTTTTCATTACGCCTCCTTCGACCAACTTGAAACGACACGCATAAAACAGTTCGAAATGGTTTGAGTCCGAATAGAAGCAAGCTCTAAATGTCCCATGTAGGTTACCCTCGGTTGCAGACACATGATCAGGGCTAAAAAGTGCTTTATAAAAGTATGTCGCGCATGTTCATTGTAAGTTGTTAGTCCCAGATTGATACCATATCTAATTCGTCTGTATGTTAGAAACAAGTTAAATTTTGAAGAGCTGCGTATTAATGACATCAAAAGAATTAAGTGATCTTAAACCAAGCCTTTCACCGTGTATTATAATTTATGTATGTTCTGAAATACACACGCACCTTGTTTGAGGGCATTGACATCAATAAGTATTTTGCGAATGTATATGTATAGTTTATTGTTAACTTGCAGATGTCAATCGAATCCCGATATAAGGCTTGAGATCTGATCCTGTCATGAGGTTATTTCTCAGGTAGTACACTAGCTTTAACTTGCAAATTTACTTATTGGAATGCATATAAGATTTGGAAATAATTTTAAAATGGTCAAATAGTGTTATGCTTTTGACTTTGTACTTCTAATCAAACCAGTTTGTTTATATAAATTCACTTGAAGTACTTATCGTCGAAAGTTTTCGTCATAAAATCCCAGATAAAATTATATCTTATAACCATAGAATTGAAAATAACGCTTATATAATATAATAAGTTTTCAAATGAACAGAAAAAATAGAGAAAAAGTATAAATAGTTAATTGTTAATGTTGTGTTTCAATCCATTCACAGTGTACGCGATTTGCATCGATGGATCGAGGGCGCCTTCTATCGCCATGGCATGTTCGTGGCGAGTCATCCGTTTGCCGTCATATCCATGGTCATCACTATCGCCTTTATCACTTGGTAATTTATTAAAAAAAAAATCAATTCTTTTTATATCTTTTGTAATTTCGTTAACTTAACCTCATATAACTTCCTTTTAAACTCGCCGTTTTATTAACTTCATAATCGAAACCACTTAAGCAACGCCAACCAAATTTGTATCATTAAATAACGAAGCATAATGGCTATTCAACAATTTATATTTTCGTGATAAGAACATAGCCTGGTTATTTCGTTCACCTATTCGCTACTTGGTTTGAAAAGCTACCCAACTAAAGTCGTTTCAAAGAGCTATGTGCTTGAAGATTTGACTAAAAACAAATTCAAATTTACTAAATATTTCGCTTCGACTAAGATAATCATATATATACTCTGTATTTAAGTGTTTGAATGAATACTATCTCAGGGATGCATTTGGGCTGCGCCATTGGGCAAATGCCGCAGAAAAATTACCACGGGCGCACTTTTCGGAAAACAGTGCGCCCGCCTTGGCGCACTGTTTTCCATGCGGGCGCACTTTTTGAAAATGGGTGCTCCCGACTTTTCACATGTCCTTTATGTTTTTTTTGAAAATAGTATTTCCCTTTTACTTGGTCAATAAGTTTTTTATCTATAAAGTCCACTTTGCAGGTTGGTCAGTGTCAGGGAAAATCAGGGAATTTTACAATCAATTTTCCAATCCGGGAAATCAGAGAATCTTGCCATTTTTGGAGAATATCAGGGACACATCATATGACTTCATTATGGATAAGGGAAAAAATCAAGGATATATGATTTTTAGACCGGGGGGGTCTATAGGATTTGCCTCTGTCCGTCTGTCCGTCCGTCCGTCCGTCCGTCACGCTAATCATACAACACTTTGTCCTCGGCACTTTTGAATGAAGCCTTTGTCCTAGGGTTCTGAAACTTCCCACAGTGAAAGAATATATATTGCAGGTGTGCAACGTAGAGGTTTCACTTTGATCGACCAAAAATTGTCGAAACTACGGGGGTCTGAACTTAGACGATTATGAGATAATTGGGGACATTTCCACACACTTTGTCCGCGGCACTTTGGTATTAAGCCTTTGTACTAGGGTTCGGAAACTTCCCACAGTGAAAAAGTATATATTATAGGTGTGCACCGTCGAGGTGTCAGTTTGATCGACCAAAAATTGTCGAAATTGCAGGGGTCTGAACTTAGACAATTTCGAGATATTTGGGGATATTTGTACAACACTTTGTCCGCGGCAGTTTGGTATAAAGCCTTCGTCCTATGTGTTTCGATACTTCTTACAGTGAAAGAATATATATTGCAGGTGTGCAACGTCGAGGTTTCAGTTAGATCGACCAAAAATTGTCGAAATTACGGGGGTCTAAACTTAGACGATTATGAGATATTTGGGGACATTTGTACAACATTTTGTCCGCGGCAGTTTGGTATAAAGCCTTCGTCCTATGTGTTTCGATACTTCTTACAGTGAAAGAATATATATTGTAGGTGTGCAACGTCGAGGTTTCAGTTAGATCGACCAAAAATTGTCGAAATTACGGGGGTCTAAACTTAGACGATTATGAGATATTTGGGGACATTTGTACAACATTTTGTCCGCGGTACTTTGGTATAAAGCCTTTGTCCTAGGGTTCTGAAACTTCCTACAGTGAAAGAATATATATTGAAGATGCGCAACGTTGAGGTTTCAGTTTGATAGATAAAAAAATGTCGAAATTATGGGGTCTGAACTTAGATAAATTTGAGATATTTGGGGATGTTTGTACAGCACAGAAACATTACGCGTATATGATGATGTTGTGAGAACTACGTTATGTGGATGAATATGTAAGGGCAATGGTGTGAGAAAGATATTGTGAGATTTACTTTGTGAAAAAATTCTTGCGCCTTCGGCGCTCGAATATTGAGTAACTATAGTAATAGTTATGGTTTTATATACCAGTATCAGATTTTTCTATGCCATTATCAATCTTTGTTCATGGAAAAGAGTCAGGGGCAACACAGGGAATAGTATCTGACTGGAGACTGGTCACCCTAACTATGGTAGTTAAAATCGGATTTTGCCTTGGTATATGGCTCTTATTTTTGGATATATATCAGTGGGCGCACTGAGAAAATCTCGGGCGCACTTTTCGAAAAGGAGTGCACCCGCGGGCGCAAGATTTTGTCTGGCCAAATGCATCCCTGCTATCTCAAAATGAAAATACGTGTTATTATTATAAAGACAAGGAATGTGATGAATACATTTTGGCATAATATGATAACCTGTAATGAAAATTTATGATTTACATAATTGGAAAAAAAAATATATACGAACCTAATACGTATCCTCCTTAACATGCTTATTCACACGTTACAAATATCTGCGCTTGTCTTGATTTTATAAAATAAGATATTATAGTAAATAAATATATATTTTTTTACATTGCAGCTATCCACTCCTACGGATGCCTTTGCCTGGAAATGCCCCTTCTATGCACTCAACATTTGTAGAGGGTTACACCGTACCTGGTCCACCCTCCAAAGAACAAGTCAGTGCATCGGGCGAGTTTGAGAAGAAACCTCCACTATGGGTGAGTATTTTACCCCGTATTCTCTTTTAAAAAGTGGTCCAAATGAATATCCGATATTTATTTTACTATCCGTTGGTTCCAGTTTGCCGGTGCCCCTGTAAAAGTAAAATAGATTAACTAGTGTTAACCGACACTTAATAAACGAGTATCATCCATATATATAATAGATATATTAAAATTACATTTTTATTTTTCAGTTTGCGGGCGCCCCTGTGGCCTACATCCAGCAGATCATTGTCAAGTCGGTCGTGTCTCCCTGGAGCGAAGAACGCCTGATCCAGACGGATGCCTTTAGGACGCCTCTGGGTTCAGCGTTTAATGTGCTCGAGCAGATCAAGAATTTCAAATTCAAAACAGAGTATGTGGACATTTTAAGCAGCGCCTTTAGTTTAAGTTTTGTCAACATGATCAAGAATTTCAAATTCAAATGTGGACCGTTTTAAACACCGCACTTTTATAATTTATTAGTTGTATAATTGTAAAGTAGACATATAAAAAGATTACTAAAAAGATGCTTAGATAGATCATTTATTTCGAATTCAAAACAGAGTGTGTGGATATTTTAAAGCAGTGCCTTCAGTTTTACAAGTGAAATGTAGACATATAAAAACATTACGGGGATGCTGAGATTGATCAATCATTTCAAATTCAAAACAGAGTAGTTTTGTTTCTTGGGTGGTTTGATTATAATATATTCATGAGATTTTTATGTTGGTTAAGCATTTAACGTGCTGAAGCAGATCAATAATTTCAAATTCAAAACAGAGTATGTGGACAATTTAAAAGCAGCGCATTAAGTGTTTTAACTGTAGAGTAGACATATAAAAAAATACGGGGATGCTAAGATAGATATTACTTGGATATATAAATTGCTATTCGATTTATGTTTTAAACTCTTATCTGAATGTTTTAACGTTGAGAGGATCTCAATTGATAAACTATATTCAGGGTTGCACATAAGGAATTTTTTACCTTCGCCAATTTGGCGAAGGACTTTTGATTCACCTTCGCCAAACTCAATTTACCTTCGCCAAATTTGTAAAGTACACAAACAATCGAATTTTCCTTGTATAGATAACATTTCTACTTAACGTCCACAATCTCTATCGCATGTCTTGACCTTAACCCAAGTTTGAAGGTCGCGATCGGGCGACTAGCTCCTACAATCTGTTCGTAGAACCGAAAAGTTTGTCGGCCGACTGTTTCACGTCCATACCAGATTTGATAGTTTCATTATGTTAGAGAATGACATAGGCGCGACCAAAATATCTAAATATATTTATCAGGAAAGGCATTAATAGGCTATGTGGCTTTTGTACATCGGTCTATGGGGAACAACAGATACATAGATTTATTGGTAGAGAAATCGTATTATGGATATTAAAGCTCCATCGGGTATCTAAGGTAACCGGATACCGGATAATCGCTTGGGTACCCGAACCCAATTTAAGCACGGGTACCCGAAATACTGCATTATTTGTAAATCGTAAATAGGATTTGATGAAGAAAACCATACTTTAACTGAGATAAAAGATGTTCTGTCATAAAACAAATCCATTTCTAGATTGTCAAACTAAATTTTGTCGCATAAATGAGATTAAACATGAAATCTTATATTTGATAAAAAAGGTAGCATATCGTGATGAACAAATAGAAACAGAATCATTAACTCATGTGAACACTTTGAGATATCGGGTCGGGTATCGACTTCTGGTATTCGGGTAGCAAAACACCTGACTTTGCCCTAATGGAAAATATGGAATTTAATATCAGAGACAGAAAATGGCACATTATACCAATATGGGTATACCAATATTGTACCGATGTGTGTACAATGCATGAAAAAATTGTATTGAGATGCTAAATTTATATATTAAAAATGAAGTTAATGTAAGTAAATCGAGCGCCGAAGGCGCGAGCAAAAACCCACGTTTATATTAATATGACTAATGTATGAACAAAATTGTTCACAAGAATATGAATTTGGCCAAAAATTTACCTTCGCCAATTTGGCGAAGGTGTTTCAGTTCTCCTTCGCCAAATGGATTTCACCTTCGCCATTGGCGAAATGCGAAGGCTTATGTGCATACCTGCTATATTTCACTTTGTCCATGCTACAATGTACCTCTGCGTTCGTATGTCAGATATTTGAATATATAATCTCTGTTGACTATCTCCATGCTATATCCTGTAATATGTAGCCAACATGTTACAGGAATGACTATGCGTTAATGTTTCAGAGAGCAACGGTGCAGCAAACTAAAACTATCACACCTTTTAAAAAAATCCCACGTTTCATTCACATATTGTTATCCGTTTCATTTCATATATATTAGGAACGGCTATCAAACTTTGGACGACCTTCGTGTATCGGATGGCAAAATAAGAAGTGAACTCTTAACATTCACAGGACCAACATATTTAACATTAACTACCTGTATATCACCTGTTACATTAAATATTTAAGGAACGGTTATCAAACCCTGGACGACCTATGTGTCCGTGTGTCGGAGAGCAAAGTTGGCAGCGAACTCTCTCGTCTTCTGCCCCAATACAACTGCCTCGTTGTGTCGCCGGCTAACTTCTGGCGTAACGATAAAACCAGGTGTGTCTATACGGGGAATATTTTCATTCTTTTATTTTTTTTACCCTGACTAAATAGTAAGATTATCAATCACTCCACATTATAAATAAAACATAAATTGTTGCGTCATAATCAGATGATTTCGCAATACACATAATTCATTTTTGTCTCCCTTGTTACAATAAACAGGTTACGTCGTTCAATTTAGTTTGCGTCCGTCCCAGGCTTTTAAAGTGTCATATTTTTAATTGAATGTTATTATATATAGGGCTAAAGATGTGCTGTGATGGCTCTGTATTAATGTTTTTACACCAGAGCTGGATCATTGGCAATTCCTTGACAATCTTGTTTTGTTGTAGTTTTGAAAATGACGGTTACACATCCAGTCCTTATGTGATCAGCTTAACAAGGTTCTAATTGCTCATTGTCCAAAAAGTGTCTTGATAATTAAATTATCAAATGTTGTAAAAACATATATTTTGAAAAATATTTTTTTTTCTAGTTTTGAGAATGACGGTGACATCATCAAAAGCATCTTCAAGAAACGCGCACCTGGTATCGACACGCCGCCATCTTTTAAAGGTAAGCGCATGCGCGGTTTAATTGTCAATTGTTAATAAATTATTAGATACATTTTCTAAGACAAACAAAATATATATTCTTTGTCTGCATGTCGCCATCTTTTAAAGGTAGGCTTAATTGTTAATAAATTAATCAATTAATAAATTGACTTAATTCTTATAATATAATTGGTATTTTTTCTCCTGCATGCCTCCATCTTTAAAAAGTAGGCGCATGTACTGATTATTTATTAGTTAATAAATCGTTAAATTTAAGGATTAGGGCTGTGTAGTAGAAAGGTAAATTAATTTGCCCGATTAATCAATTTACTGCTAAATAATTGATTGTCCTTCGATTGTGTTTACATCCCTTTACCCTCTTACTTATCCGTTATTGCCTATACATAATGCCCAATTTGAATGATAAGGTCCTGTAGGTGTTTTGCCCGAGGGATCTTGCTTAACTCTTTCTGGATTTATTTTTTCGAAATTTGTAAAAAAATGGCTGTTTTATTTTGTCAAAAGCCAAAAATAACGAATTATAAGTTATCTGGTTCGTCGATATAATTAACCAAATTTTGTATAAAAATAAGGGAAAAATATAATGAAAAGTACGTTCCACATCTAGTTTACCACATCTAAAGTTAAACTATGACATCATAACCATTTTTACGGAACTTTGTTAAGTGTTTACCCATATCAATGACCTGACTAATCTTTAACCAGGACACAATACAATCAACCCGTAAATATCACACGTGGTTTAAACTAATTCTCATACAAAGACAAGTGGCCTTAAAGTGTTGTGTCGGTCTGTGTCAGTAGAGTTATCCAGGGCCCATATGCATCAAAAATCTTACATTTGAAGTACAAACTTGTGCTTAGAATCTTGGAGTGGACTTGGCGGAGTGGTCCCACCTAAGTTTTAAGACTCAGACGCATTCAGAAAGGAAAACTTACGCAAGTGTCGGTCTTAGGGCCTCTGATTGGTTGTCATTCCCTGCCATATTAGTTCATATAAAAGTGTATGCACATTTTGGAAACAGTGGATGAAAATTAGGGATTTCGTACAAGAAAGCGGGAAAGGTTCATAAATAGTTGTATAAAAGACATGTGTATATGTTGTCCTACAGCTTGAGGTTGATAATCATAATTCTACCTATTTCACTTTTGAGATAGACTTTGGAAATATTATCACAGACGGTACATTTCTCCCCTATTTCTTATTGTACTTATGTCATGTGCACATCATTATATAAAGACAGCATTATTGAATCAACATTGCGTTGCAAAGAACCCCTCATTATTATGTTTGTATTGGATTCTATTTTAAGTAACACATTAGCTTTGATTGGGCCACGTAGACTAGTGGACTAAAGTACCGTGGTGAACCGTTTG
>LQRL01082743.1:535-13431 GCA_001703475.1 Hydroides elegans | reverse complement strand
CTTAGTTTTTTTTTTTTTTTTTTTTTTGTGGAAGATAATAAATTGAAAAAATCATAATATCTGTTGTCCTAAATATAGTTGATCAAATACAATGTCTGTTATCTATTGTGCTCGAAAATGGTATCAGGATCATTTCTAACCGAACGAGCGAATTGGTGTTATGGCATTATTTATAATATCCAGAGTGTTTTTTAATTGTCAACCATTCATTTTTGCGTATTTTGGCATATCATAACGATGAAATCAAACGTAATCGCAGGATAACTCCGATGCCGTGACAAATAAAACGACTAAATAAATCAATATTGTAAGCAATAGCACTTTATACTACTTCGCTGCATCATTTCAAGGGCTCCGTGCAAAATACATGTATGTTAAAGATCAAATTGAAGTTTTGAGCGAAACAAGCGTTGAATGTATTTCAATTGGTCATTACTGATGTATCCTGATCGAATAACAACGAATTTTTACGATTGCGTAAAAATGAAATGCCTCATCATATTAATAATCACTGGACTAAATGTAGGTCCTCTAGCTGCAACTACATTCCGAATTTCAAGAATCTGCTCCTATTCTAAATATGCACAATGTTGGGAATGGGAGCCGATTTCGAGGCTAAAAACTAAGTCCACCATGTAAAGTGAATGGGGGTCTTAGCCGATTTTAGCCTCGAAAACGGCTCCCATTCTCAACATTGTGCATATTTAGGATTGGAGTAGATTCTTGAAATTTCGAATGTAGTTGCAGCTAGAAGACCTACATTAAGTCCAGTGAATATTAATATGATATGACATCTCATTTATTCACAATCGTAAAAATTCGGTGTTATTCGATTAGGATACATCAGTAGTGTGAGGATAAACAAATTCTACATGAAAACCCCTTCTAATTTGACTATCGTAAGCAAAAGCTTTCGTATCAAAATTTGCGTTATTGCGTATCATTATTTTTTTCGTTCGTTTATCGTTTATTCGTACCGAATTCGGTTATTCATATCAAAGTTCGTTTATTCGTATCAAATTCGTTTATTCGGATCAAATTCTTTATTCGTATCAAATTCGTTTATTCGTATCAAATTCGTTTATTTCTTTATCTACTACTCATTCACGATTACGATATGAGTGTTCATATATATTCGTATCAAATTCGTTTATTCGTATCAAATTCGTTTATTGTATCTAAATCGTTTATTCTTTTATTCGTATCAAAATTGTCGTTTATTCGTATCAAAATTGTCGTTCATACGTTTCCGTTGTCCAATTGGAAGTGATTTTATCTGCAGATCAAAAATGTGATTTTTATGATCGCATGGATTTCTAAGTCAAGTATATAATATATGGTTATATAATTGCAAGGCACTTTGCGAAAATTGTTTTGTATATTTAACGCATTGAACCGTTAGGCGGTGCATGTGTCACCACAGTGAAAAAATTTCTGGTTTGAATAAGAATAAACTTTCCTATTTTGGCCCGTGTCAAAATCTATTCCTTACGAATGATGTAATAAGAACCCAACCCCAAAAATTGATGGCATAAAGAATTCGGGTGCCCTTCAAGGAACTTTTATAGTGAGTAAAACAGCCACATTAGGATAAATGTATATTCCCGTTTCAATGTTTAGTTTAGAAATGTACAGTAAGGTCATATTCACACCCTAACCTGAGTTATCGTTGGTTTTGTAAGATAGGTTTATAGCTCTAGATTTGTATAATTATCAATTTCAACATTATTATCTTTAAAGTTATTGTCTTTATAAGCAGGTCAGATATTTTTTTTTCGAAAGAACAATTTTAATAAAATAGACAGACTTCAATGAGGCACCATATTTTTTTTCGAAATTGCATAGATATGTATTTGTACATACATTAAAAGATCACAATATATATCTTAATGGACTATATTTCCATTGAAAATTATTGTAAAAAAAAAACAGTTATCATGGATAGCAATACATACACAAAAGTCACGATTTTATAATTTATTCATGCAGAATAGTGTAAGTTTTATATCGCATTGCCCAATTTGTACACCGTCTCTTATGTTAAATCCAGACATGAAGACACTCGAATATATTAAAACAAATCCATAACACCTAAATACGCATTGAAACACAAGTATTAAATGAGGAAAAGTTGTGATTAACTGTAATAATAAAACGATAAGCTATTCTTAGCTATAAAATACTTAACTATTACCATTTTAACAAGTTGCCCATTTTTCATATTGTGATGCCCTTGACTCAAACCATGTACCAATAATTACATTTTTTTTTAGAAAAATCGAATGCAACATCCAAAAGAACAAATGTAAAATACTGTGTATTGTGTAATTTGACCAATTTTAATAAGATTGGAAAATTATTGGTCATTTTCTTATATCTTATATACACAGTACTATTTTTAATCGAATCCTGATTAAACATTAAAATCTATCAGTACGTATTTGCCTTTCCAAGAAAGAAATATTCATACGCCTAACAGTCATATTTATTATCAAGCATGATTATTACTTAATTTTATTATTCTTATTCAAATAATGTTGAATTTACAAGCATTTAAATATATGTATGACTAAGGGTCATCCCTATAGACATTGTTATCAATATCTTAACATCTTTTGATTGCTGAAGTCATCATATAGCACCCGTTCAAACCTTTCTAAATATATATAAAAATCAACCCTTCATTTATGACAGAAACAAGACTCAGAACTATTACTCTGCATAGTCTTCTAGAGAAAAAAAACTACCCAACCCCCTGTTTTTTCATATTGAGTATTGCTCACTGATATGTTCAAACCGACCAAAAACGTTTCATATACAAAACTTGTTTGCTATTTCTAAATCAAAATTGCGTTTCATGAAAACAAAACATAATTACGAATTACATCTTATACTTTACTCTGACTGTTTTCTGGATCATAACCAAAGTTATCCATGCCATGCACACCATTGCTATTGCCATTTTGATTTGGATCATTATCCATTACTTCATAGTTCGACTTATTCGTTGGTTTTGCTCCTCTGCCTTTGTACCAAACGATAAACGCAACTACCAAAACTACAAGAATTATACCAGCAACTACCCCTATCACAATGGGAACATAATTGACTCCATCGGAATCATCATCGTCGTCCTCCTGTCTAGCCTGCTCTCCTGCGCTATTGCCATCGGTTGTCGTAGGTTCAGTAGTGGTTGTTGTAGGTTCAGTGGTGGTTGTTGTAGGTTCAGTCGTTGTTGCTGTAGGTTCAGTTGTGGTTGTTGTTGTAGGTTCAGTGGTGGCTGTTGTAGGTTCAGTTGTGGTTGTTGTAGGTTCAGTCGTGGTTGTTGTAGGTTCAGTGGTGGTTGTTGTAGGCTCAATGGTGAGTGTTGTAGGTTCAGTGGTTGTTGTAGGTTCAGTTGTTGTTGTTGTTGTAGGTTCCGTCGTGGTTGTTGTAGGTTCAGTCGTGGTTGTTGTAGGTTCCGTGGTGGTTGTTGTAGGTTCAGTCGTGGTTGTTGTAGGTTCAGTAGTGGTTGTTGTTGATTCAGTCATGGTTGTTGTTGGTTCAGTGGTGGTTGTTGTAGGTTCAGTGGTGGTTGTTGTAGGTTCAGTCGTTGTTGTTGTAGGTTCAGTCGTGGTTGTTGTTAGCTCAGTTGTGGTTGTTGTTGGTTCAGTTGTGGTTGTTGTAGTAGTTGTAGTGGTTGTAGGATCTGGAGTTGGTGTTGTAGATGGCATTTCCATTGTTGTTGTAGGGTTCTCTGCTGTGGCCATTGCTGTCGTCGGTGGCCTTGAGAGATCACTTAGGTCTGGCAGTTGCACGAACTCATAGCCAGGACAAACTGTGACATCCCACGACAACACATGATCACCTGTCAGTTCCGCTGGCGTTGCACATTCCGCATAGCCCAAGTCAATATGTTCGTAGACATTGAACAGCCAGGCAATATCACAATCACACCGCCACGGATTTCCATACAACATCAGTGTCTCTATGGCATCGGTATGGAACGCATACTCTGACAGCGTTTCCAGATCGTTATTTTGAAGATCGACAGTTAACAAAGAATCACTGACACCCAAAAAGGCATCATCAGTAATTTCAGTAAGCATATTGTCTGACAAATCGATCATCTCAATATTAGAACGCCTGGTTTCTGGGAGGTACCACTCCATGATGGATTCGATCATATTTGAACTTAAGTCAACAGTACGGAGAGCACTTGAGGATTGCTGAACTGCCAGAGGTACCACGGGAAATTTATTAGACGCAAGTGAGAGCATCGCTACTTCAGTAAGCGTTTCGAATATGTCCTCAGGCAGCGACATCAGCTCATTGTCATTAAAATACAGATTCTTGATTCGCCCAACCAAGGTTAACACATCAATATTTGTAAGATCATTATTCGAGAAATCTAGCTTTTCTATATTCGACGAACTGGAAATGGTCAGAGCCGGAAGTGACGTTATTGAATTTTGCGATACGTCAAGCATATCAATTAGCCTGAAACGATTGAGTCCGCTCGGGAACGCGGTAAGCGAATTCTTATGCAAATCCAGGATACGTAGCTGAGGCATATTTGCTGGAAGTGCCACTGATTGAAGATTGTTTGTATTGAGATTTAAACTACGAAGATAGGCGATCGAATCCAGTGTACCTTCGTCTATCATGCGGAGGTTATTCTGCGATAAATCTAAATCTTCCAGTGCTCGACCAAGACCGGCAAACGTGGAAGCGGTCACTGTCGATATACTGTTTCCGCTTATGGTCAATTTACGCAATGACGTCAGTTTTGTGAACAATCCATTCGGGAGTGAATCCAACTGGTTTCCGTCTAAATGAAGCTCGAGCAAATTGTGGAGGGCGGATATAGCATCCAAGTCATCGCTGCGTAATGCGTTATTTTCCACCGAGAGCGATAATAGAGTATCTTTGAAATCGTCGATGATATTAACCGGAAGACTAACGAGTTCGTTATCGGCTAAATATAAATGTTCCAACGCCCCCATCTTCGTGAGCGCATAGAATATATCCGAGTTCAGGGCATTGCCCGAAAGGTCAATCAAGGTCAAGGTCTCGTTGAGGTCATGGAAGGCTTCATCTGGCACAGTGTCGAATTGGTTGAAGTCCAACTTTAATTCTTCTAATTTGGCAAATTGTGCCAAAACTGCGAAGATGCTATCCGTTAGCTGGTTCATGCCTAGATCTAGGGATGTTAAGTTGCGCGTTTCGTTGGCAACCATTTCATTGTACATGGTGAGCATGTTGCCACGGAGGTTGAGAGATGTTAGATTAGACATTGAAGCGAAGGTGCCATCTAATAGTTCTGTGATCATGTTGCCTTCAAGATCCAACGTCTGCAAAAGACCAAGGTTCGCGATATTCTGCACAGCGGATTGGTCTAACATGTTATCCCCTAGGCTGAGGTACTGGAGGTTACCTAATCCAGCAAAACTATCCACGGATATATGTGGAATCTTGTTTGAATCAAGATGCAATGTATGCAGACTCTCAAGCTCTTGGAAACAATTATCTGGTACCAGATCGATTTCGTTGCCGGACAGATCCAGAACAGTTAAACCGGTCAATCCTTTCAGCATATCGGGATGAAGGGACTGGAGCGAATTATTATTTATATAGAGTTCCGTCACTTTGTCCATTTGATAATCGAACGTCAAAGCCGCAATGGTTGTCAGCTTGTTTCCTTCCAGTCTAATTTGCTCCAGTTTGGGTGCATTATGGAAGGTGCGTTGATCCATTTCTTCAATTACATTATGGGCCAAGCTAAGATGTTTCACCTGGATGCTCGCAAATGCGTATTGGTTAAGTCTCGAGATTTGATTCTCGTCCAGATTGATATTCCGTAGCGTGTTAAGTTTCTTCAGGGCTTCCGTGGGTACACCCGTTAACATATTTCCGCTCAAAACCAAATTCTGCATATTTGGCATATTGGCAAACGCATTATCGTGAACCAAATAAATCCCGTTTCCGTGGAGGTCAAGATATGTCAACCGAGGTAAATTGTCGAACGCATACTCTTCTAGGATTTCAATACGGTTTTCCTCCAAATACAGGGTTTCTAAATTCAACAGACTACTGAATAGCCCAGTTGGTAGAAACTCAATTTGGTTGTTTTTCAATTTGATATCGGACAGCCGCTCCAGACCAGAAAACATGGATTGATCCAGAGCGCGAATACTATTATCGGAGAGTTCCAGGGTCCTTAGTAGAGACAGATCATGAAACGCATCTGCGGGCAACTCTTCAATATTGTTATTTTGGAAATTCAGGTCAGTAACGGATACCAGTCCGGAGAAGGTATTCCTTTCAATGTAAACGAGGTCATTATTGTACATATGAAGCGTGCCTAACTCTGTTTGCGACATGAAAATACCGGGCTGTAGAAAGGCAACTCTGTTATCATTCAGATATAGCCGACGTAGCGCCGTCAGCGTATCGAACACACCATCCGGAAGCGCAGTGATCTGGTTGTTATTCAGTCGAAGGGTTTTCAGTTTGGTTAGACCATCGAATATGTTATTGGGTAATGATTCAAGGCGATTATTTGAGAGATCCAGATTTTCCAGTTTCTCTAAATCATCGAATGCTCCAGCGGCAATGGTTTCTACGAGATTCGCATCGATTTCTAGTCGCAGAAGTTCGCGCATGTTTCTGAATGTATCCTGGCCGATCGTCGTGATCATATTATCCGAGAGCGATAAATCTCTAAGGTTCTCCAAACTGCTGAAAATTCCCTCTGGTAGTTCGGAGATTTCATTATTATGTAGCTCAAGTCCAGATAGCTGGGTCATATTGGAGAACATATCTGAGGACAGTTCTTGGATGTTGTTATGAAATAAAAACAGATACTGTAACCTAGGTAACCCACGCATTGCGTGAGCTGGGATCGTATCCAAGCGATTATTCTGTAGTCCTAGATACTCCAGATTCACCAAATCGCTAAACGCATTATCAGGCAGCGTTTCGATCTTATTATCATCCAGATGGATTTGCCGCAGAAATTCCGCGAGACCGTCGAACGCGTTCGGTTCGATTACTTCAATACCGAGGCTCTGGAACCGCAGCATTTGGAGGCGTAACCCCGTGAACGCATATGATTGAATGCGCTGTAGCTGTGTATTCTCGTGATCGATGTAGAACTCCGAGAAGATGCGTTCCGAAGGGTTGAAATCCGGAACCTGTGTGATATTCTCCATGTCTTCACAAATGAGGTTATTGTAGATGTTGAATTTTAGTTGGCAGGTGCAACGATCGTCCGTTGCTGGGCATTGTGCTGATGTTAAAGCACATAGACCCAATAAAGTCAAAGCTAATACGATGGTAAGTGGTCCTTTATCCATAGTGAGACCGCTTTTCAAAATCTTATATTTATAAGTATATCCACAGTTAGTTTAATAATAATTTAGCACGTTTTAGTCTTATTACAGTTTTGGCACATTTTACTAAACTGCGACGCAAGGCAACTGTCACCGTGGGCCAATTTCTCCTCTCCGCTATACTTTATTTGTTTTCAAATTTATGTCTTACCAAGCCCACACAAAACTGTCACTTAAGCATGGCATTTATGTTAACTTAGGGTTTAATGTACGTTCTTTGAAATTCCGAAACCCTTTTTGTCAATCGCATTAAGATAAAAACATAGTGCTTTCACCCCAGCATTTCCTAAACGGAACAATATGTTTCATGTTTTTCTGGTCCTTTGCACTTGATAAATAAAGTGTGGTTGTGAAACGCGTCACTAATAAACTAAGTGAAGAAAATATGCTACATTTTTATTTCTATTCACAATCGGAAAACAGTGGTTGCCAAACGCGAATATATTAGTTTTTGTTCGTTTTTGCAAGCATGCATGTGTTAATTACTTTTGTAAGTCTTTTACATAAATACAATGAACGAATCGCTTATTAAAAAGTCCTATTTTGAATGCGTTTCAAAGCGATTTCTTTCAGTACAATTGTGCTGTTTTTTGCATGCCCTCCCAAGAACAAAAGAAGCATGGGGATTATGTGTTCTTCATATTTTAGAGGGTTTTTAGTAAATGACACTATTGCTTTAGTCCATATCCGATATAAAGAGCTTGTATAAGCATATCCAAAAACGCCAATGAAATTATTTGAGACTCTTAAAAGCGATATATCCTTTTCTGGCTCCTTCACTAATTTTCTTGATGCTCCAATCTCAATGGATATTCGTCGAAGAAGGAAGTTTACTTGGCGCGTGTCTAACCTCACTTCTCATCTGCAACAAAGACCAACAATAAATGCGCATTTTATTTACTTAAACATATATAAACGAAGGAAATACAGAAAAAAATAGATATGAATATGAGCTGTCAAAAACCTAGCAAAATGATGAGGTGCGCTAAGTGTGTACGGGGAAGACACTCTCGCTAATCAAGTGTCTTTCGGGTAAATCTTTCACATTAAATTATAGACTTCAACCTTGATCATAGTTTAGTTTGAGGGGATTTCAATTCGTTTCAAAAGTTGCAACCTTGGCGGTGTGTGTTAAGATTACATAAAGTTTTTCAAAAATGTGCAACGTTTTCAAGGCAAAGCAAATAACTCAAATAAGTTCGGTCAGGTTTAAGTAATACTTCTGTTATACTACTCAAGGTCTAAATATGTTTTCTAGGAAAAGCGAAAATTTGTTTAGCTCAAAGTAACTAGAACTGACGTCCTTGGAAGGGTCTGGAAACGGGTGAGTGATTTTGTTCTCGGTCTGGAGAGCTATGTTATACAATGCAAAATCCAAACAAATACACGGTCGAGGGTTTGAGTAAACTTTTCATGCATAGTCGTGCCGCGTATTTAACGTTTTTGGGAGTTTTAATTTAGAATATATTAACAAATAGTTGAAATTGAGAGGCCAAGCATCGGCTATACATTCCGAGATCCGGAAATTGGTTTTATATGTTTCGTAGATGTTTCTTTTAATGTTAACAGTAATTAGTATAACATTTCGCCGATGAATACTCTAAATTTGATGTGACCGCACCATTTTAACGACCTTATTGCGTTGACTATGCTTGTAAGAGATTCTAGATTGTTCTTGTAGCGTCGGTGCGTTTAATAATCGACTCAAAGAAACATCCAAAGTTAGGTATGGCCCATCTGTATCAGACACAGAATTACATTGAGAATGAGAACAACCACTCAAACAAGTCATATATGTAAGGTTTGCTGCAGCAGTAACCTAAAGATCCAAATAATATAATATACAGTATGTATTGCCCAGAATATAACCTCTGGATCGCAACTTGTGATTTTCACTGTTTTCATTGTATGACTTTGTAAAGTTTTCAAGGGAAAACCCTGACGCTACGTGCGATTTTCCACAAAGAAAACAGTGAACATCGCAATCCTGGCGATTTAATGTTATTTGGGCATAATAAACATTATTTCTTTCAAAGTGTTGCGGCCGTCATTTTAGACATTGTTGGTATAATTCTAGATACAACGTCGCCGAATCATTCCGATAGTATCTGAATAGAGGGTAAATTTTGCTTCAAATTATTTTGAGAAAAAAAATTGTGGATATTTTAGATATTTTATATCCTGGTTATTTTGTTCTCCTCGTGTAATATATAACTTATTACCCTGCCTCAGCGGGCAATAACTGAAACAGGGTAGTCTCCAGAGGAACAATGGATGACTAATTGAGTACTTTGTGACACATATGTCACTATCGGTGACATGGATTAAGGTGCTTAGGGCCTGGACACATTTAAAGCGTTTCTGAATTTCTCATGTTTTCACAGGCGTCCTTAGTATACGGTCACATTGGAAGCTTTTTTGAGTTTTTGTCTATAAATTGATCTATCCTCCATTTTTTTTATAATATACTCTATATATTTTCCCCAGCATATTTATCAGCACTTACAAACGAAGACGGTTCAGATAGCCATGAAAATCATTTATTGATGTGTTCACCCTAAACACGAATTGTACAATTACAGAACCCCTTTCTGTTGATCTATTTAAACACTTCTTGTTCTTTACTCAATCAGCTGTTCAAGTAATACCGAAAGGCTCGACTTATGAATTGTAATTACGGACTGTCGCTAATAAGGGACCTTTAATTTCTAAAGAAACCTGGAAATAAGCCGGTTATTCGTTTTGACTAGGGCTGTCTTCGAATTATACCTGCTCGACTGCGTCTCGCAGGTGATAATTCTCATATCCGCCCTCACAAAACGAATAACCTATACAAAGTAACTGACGAAATAACATCCATCAAACTTAAAATGACACATGGTAAGTCGCTCGATTTCATTGCATATCCCAGTTTAATGTACATGTATATAAAAGCTATTCATGTTCACTTTTCAATATTAAAGACACAGCAAAGGGTCTTGTTCCACCCCTTATTTTCTCCCATTTTTTGGGTCGCCATGAATGCTGATACAAATAAGGGCGAAGTCCTTGACAGTTTGTGATGATGATTCTCTAAAGCTTTTTTTCATAAATATAGTGACTCACGATCGACCTCGGGTAAAGCAAAGCTAAGAGCATTTTATATATTAGAAATATGTGGAAATCTTAACAATTAGGATTAACGAGTGCCGAGTTATTTCAATGGTATTTTTCAGAAAATATATCTTATCTGTCATTTTTTGTAGTGGAAATTACAGCGTTACTAGCTTAGACAACATATTTCAAATTTAAAATTTCTTATTTGTTGTTTTGTATAGTAAGTCTCCTTTCTTTCTTTAGCGGCCTCAGCCCCACCATGCACGAGATTTGTTATATTAAAAACAAGCATATGACTCGCCATATAATTAAATTCACCAATGTTTTTTTCTGTGTATAAAGAATATATGATGGTATAAGATTTCCTTAAAAACACAGCCTAAATTATTTTGCGCACTTATTTTAACCACAACATTTTCATTTTCTAATTTATTTCACGTTATGTAGTTTGTAGTTTGCTTTGTCAATGAATATTTTTAACTGAATATCCTACTTTTGTTCCCAGTGACCGGTCATTTTATTAGGTGTGAATACAATAAAATGTAAGCATTAATTCATTGACGATGGTGATTTTATAATGGCCTTTTTGTATGTAAAAATATAAGTCAATTACATATCGAGCCATCATTTACGAAATGGTTACGATATATTTCGTTTGAACATTTTCATACATATATGGTATACATATGCATAGGCTACCATTCCGTATATTGTACATATTTACGAAAGAATTTGATTATTGCAATTTGGAGTGTAGCTGCAGCTCGAGGACCTATACGCTTAATCCAGTGAATATTAATATGAAAGAGCCTTTCTTTTTTTCACAATCGTTTAAAAATGTGTTAAATTGATTTCAATAATACAGTAGCACACCTACAGTGTCTTATGTCATCAGTAGGGACAATAGAGAATTCAATAGAATTGGGCTGAGTATTTTTTTACTAATATTATCAGAACTCAAGTCCATAAAATGTCATTTCACAAGAACATTAAAAGAATAAAATAATACTTACATATTGTCATATCCGAAAATCCACTTTATGTATTGCTTATCCTTGCGTGTTTGATGACTCAAAGACATAAGAACTATCAATTACAGTTCTAGTGAATATGAAGGAAAACCACAGAATCGTGATTTGAGAACAAATGCAAACTCACTCCATAAGCTGTCTGTACATGTGGGTCGCACTTAGGTGAGTTTTTCACTTAGATTTAGATATCATGTTTAAGATAAATTGATATTGCTTTTATCCTTTTATGTATTTTACATTGGAATCTCTACTCCTATTCATGCCTCAACCTTGTGTCTTTTGTGTACATTCTTTGTGTGCTTTATTAACATTTTTCTCTTAATTTATAGGTGTGTCTTCGAGGAAATCACAACATAGTCTCCACCACCCTTAATAATCATAAATATGCTAGACGTTTTGCTATATAAACAAAATGAGATTCATTATAAAGGCTCATGTTTTATGGAACAGGCATGTTTATATTCGAAGTCAACAAAGTGGAACGGAGGTGCCGGTGTGCGTTATTGATTCTATGATAAATATATAAAAGGACCCTATTCGACGCTTAGTTCTTCACTTAAGAGAGGGGCATACTCGATACGGTGTATATTATGGGACGAACCCATCGAATACAGACCCTTTTATGGCCTCAAAAGGCTGGAAGGTGATTCCCCCATGCAATCAATTAAATATTTTAGAAACTTTTATTTCAATGATAATCGCTCAAGTATATTATCGAGTAATTAGTATATAGAAACACACTTGTTAAAAAGAAATCGTCAGTGTTACCAGAACTCTTATCAAGAGGAGGTCAAACTGAATGAGTGATTTATATTTCTTTTAAACCATTTCATTTTTTTTTTCAGCTGAAATGTATTTAAATAGACTATCTTTTAATACATAAACGTAATACAATCAAAATAAGCAAAATGCGTCAGAAATTGCTAGTTTATGAGACAAGTCTTAAGAAGGAACGTTGAGTTGATATTATGACCCAAAATAATGTTATAATAAAATTATAAATGGTATGATATCACATTTTTGCATAATTTGAAACCTTAATATTGTATTAGCATTCCAGTGCGTTCTTTAATATAACTTTGGAAAGGGAAGATAAATTTGGGGGGCTCGAAACAAAATCAAAAAGTCGCACCGTACTCAAGGAAATGATAAATACTTTTGACCTTATAGATATATGGCGAGAAAAACACAAGGGTAAAAAACAATATACATGGGAACAACCATCGCCCTTAATTCGATGCCGCCTTGATTATTTTTTAGTCCAAAACAAACATCAAAATATGGTTCACTCAGCAAAAATTATACCTGGTATAAAAAGTGATCACAAAATTATTGAACTCACGCTAAATCTGAACACAAATAAGAGAGGTCCTGGTTTTTGGAAATTAAATTCAAA
>LQRL01082702.1:1936-15323 GCA_001703475.1 Hydroides elegans | reverse complement strand
CGTTTCATGCTCTGTTCTTTATATACTGATAGAAATATCGTTGAAATTGTACATTTGCATGTTTTACGAAATAAAATATCGTTTATCGTTTATCGTTTATCTATGGATGGTGGAACGTGAAACGGATCTGGGATGAGTATACAGGGATAAGAATCAACACGGAAAATCTCCTTTTTCTCTGAAAAGTCACGAAATGCGCATTTTTCCGAGCACGTCCGGGTGTAAGAACACCAAGAACTTGTTCAGAATGTGATCCGCCAATATTTTCAATTTATCACTCAGAATATTATGAAAACTTTACTTCAGTATTATCGTTGATAAAGAAAGGAATCTTAACATATGTAATTCACCAATTTATTTCATATGAAACAAGGAAAAGCCATATCATTGTCCATTTTTTGCAAAATTGTGTTCTGATTTATATCTCATAATATCGCTCATAATTTTTATGAAAACGAAGGTTTTGGATATTTTTATGTCTTTTATTAATATGAAATTATTAATTTATTAAATTTATAATATTTTAATGATGAGTGCTTGAAATATAATCGACAATTCGAAAAAGTTGTAAAACGAGCTCACTGCGATCTATTTTGTTTCGCTCTTTTATGTGAGTTCTGAGGCAACGCGGAAGTAAACACGGATATTGCGAGAATCATATGCCGAGGCCACAAATAATTTTCAAAATTAAATTTTACAAAAACTAAAAATATAAAAATGACACCGATTAAAAATTGACAGAATTCACTTAATACTTAAGTATTATGTATGCGACCGATGAAATGACAATTTGTGACAAACTTGTACATAAGTGATAACTTTGATAGAAAATTTGTTTTTTTAATTATACTCACTAAAGCACTTATTTTACAAAAAATATTTTACCTATATCCCCTTTACTGCATCATCAGTTGATATAATTTTCAATACTATAGATTTATGTAACAATAAGCTGATTTTGAAACAATTTATTAAAAATGCTATTTTTAGAAACACAAAAATTCCCATTGTCCCGGAAACGTAATTTTGGCTTGATTCTTATCCCTTTATAATACTCATCCCAGAACGGATCGAGGGAATAAGGAAGCATATAAAAATGTCATGAATGAGGCATAAATGGTAAATGACAATCAATGATGTAATTGATATCAATCAATTTTAGTGATTTACTTGATAATATGTATATTTTGATCTACTAATAACTTGTATTTTGGACTTTTATCAAAAATTTCATATGTTTACACGAAAGCGGAAGTGGGGCTATCTACAAATATTTCGTCCAAGAAAGCTGACCTGCAAATTTATCCTGAAAGCGGGATGCGCCTTTGCTTTATTACTTTTATAAACAAAGTTGCAAAGTTAATTTAGGGATATCTGCCCTCTTGATCCACATTTTGTTTATTGCATGGGGCGAACCAAACAAATATGTTGTAAGAACCAAAGTATGTGGTCCTAATTCATTTGTTTAGAATTAGATACATCCCACTTTTGAGCGATAATTGAATGTAGAATGAAATGCGAAGCGCCAACGCAGAAGTTTGCGAGTGTCATCTTTATTTATGTAATTTTGAATAAAGAGTTTTCTTTGATCTTTGATGAGATATTCAAATTTTAATCAGTTTTAACTATTTTTTTAGCCTACGAGTTGGCATTAACACCGGCATTAACGTACATGTTCATGGAATGTTAGGCCCAAACCCGAAAGGTTGGGGGCCTATAGGTTTGGGGTGTCCGCCCGTCTGTCTGTCTGTCCGTCATACTTTTTTGTACGGGATAGAACTTTTGAACGGAATGTCATTGAGACTTGTTTATAGGCTCAAATGAAAGGTCTTGGTCCGTAGATGTGCCTTTGGACCATTTCGGTCAAAAACACCCGACCGGAAGTTGTCAAATCGGCCAAAATATCCAAAAATAGCGGTTTTTCAAGACTTGAGCTTGAAAGGGCTAGAACTTTTGAACGGAAGTTCATAGCGACTTGGTTATAGGCTCAAATGAAAGGTCTTGTACCGTAAATGTGCCTTTTGATCATTTCGGTCAAAAACACCCGACCGGAAGTTGTCAAATTGGCCAAAATAGCCAAAACAAAAAAGTTTTTTTCAAGACTTGAGCTTGTATGGGCCAGAACTTTTGAGCGGAAGGTCATAGAGACTTGGTTATAGGCTCAAATGAAAGGTCTTGGTCCGTAGATGTGCCTTTTGATCATTTCGATCAAGAACACCCGACCAAAAGTTGTAAAATTGGCCAAAATAGCCAAAAATAACGGTTTTCAAGACTTGTACGGGATAGAACTTTTGAACGGAACGTCATAGAGACTTCTGAAATGCTCGAAAACGACTTTGGGGGCGTTGGGGCCTGTTCGTATTCACTGAATACTTGTATAACTATACTCGTACTCGTATATATTTTTGTTTATATTTGTAGATACGACAGACGGTTTACATTATTGTCATGATGAACAACCGATACCAACTAAGTGATCGCGTTTATCTCCAACAAATATATGCCAAATATATGGCGCATTTTTTTTTTAAACAGCGTTAAATAAAAACGCTACGAGTACTTGGGCCACTCTTTTCTGCAGACGCTGACGTCCAACTTCGTGTTCCTGTACACGAAGAAATTCCAAGTTTTGATACGCCTCTGAGTTATATCGGCTATCCAAAAAATAGAACATGAGTTTCTCCGAGGTGATGTGTGATCCATGCAGTACGATATCACA
Source organism: Hydroides elegans (assembly GCA_001703475.1). NCBI lineage: Eukaryota > Metazoa > Annelida > Polychaeta > Sabellida > Serpulidae > Hydroides > Hydroides elegans. Next base: position 12,604 of record LQRL01082702.1, on the reverse strand, counting down.
AGCTGCTCGCATCGGGGATCTAGAACAGCTTTTAAAACTGGCCGCTGAAGGTAATTGTATATAAAAAGATACACTTGTATCACCTAAAACGCAAAGCTATCAAAATTATTTTGGACTATAATAAGAAAGTTTCAATTACGAGTACGTTAAAAACATTGGATATAAATTTCAAAGATAATCAAACAAAACGCAAAAAAAATGTACATTTAGTCGAATCAGTATTATATATTTAGCTATTTAGTAACTTTTGAATTCTGCCAAGACCGTTTAATAAAGTCACTTAAATGACCTAGTTTTATTGCATATTTTCATGGTCAGGTCACCCTCTTGACGTATCGGATAATCGAGGCTGGAAGGCACTTCATGAAGCTTGCTATGGAAACCACTTGGGTTGTGTGCGCGAATTGCTCAAGCAAGGTCGGTCACAGTGTTCATTGCTATATTTAGCATAATTTGAAGTGTGATATAGCTGCATTGAGCTTCTATATTTAAATTTCAGGGCATAACTGAAAGAATGGAAACTAGTTACAAAAATATGTTGTACCCTGTATGTCTTAGTGTTTTTGCCCTCGCTCACTTGTAAATTTTTGAACTCAATAACTTTCGGCATGAATATCTTATATTAATATATATCATATGATATTAAAAAAAAACATCTGAACAATTTAAGTTTTTTGGTAGGATAAATACCGTGCATTTTGATTTAGGTACATTGTCATTTTGGTTTGGTCAATTTATGTATGAACATATTTGTAGCGGTCACTGACGTCAACTGGATAAGTCATGATGGCGCCACTCCCTTGATGATTGCGTGTCAAGAGAGACACGTGGAATGTGCGTGCATGCTGTTAGTGGCCGGAGCCAATCCGAATATAAGCGACCACGTCAATAACTATCCTCTTTTAGAAGGTACTAGTCCCTCTTTGTCTCTCTGTCTGTCTGACTGTCTCTCTCTCTCCCTTGCTCTCTCCCTTGCTCTCTCTCTCTCTCTCTCTCATTGATGATTCGTAGTTTAAAAGCCCCTACATGACACTCTTAATTGGTTAAAAAGGTATCGAATTGCTTTTTTTTTTCAAAGCAAAATAAAGACAATGTTCACTTCCTTTATTGTTAAGAATTGTGTATCAACATCTAACTATTTATTAGATTTATTAGAGTGCTCATGATTCTACTGTGTTATATATATAAAAGAGACATATTTTGTTAAAGCTGTAAAGAGTCGCTGTAGGGGATTGTTAGCGCTTCTCGTTGAATACGGAGCGAACTTGGATTGCCAGCTCTACTGTGGCACAACCGCCCTGCATCATGCTGCATCCGAGGGAATGGCAGACACTGTGTCGTATCTACTTCAGGTATTTGATCTTTTTCATATTAGTTATTTATTTATACACGGCATTTGTTTGGCACTTATTAGGGCCCGACCCAAAATTGTCGGGGGCCTATAGATTTGGGTGTCCGTCCGTCCGTCTGTCCGTCTCTCTGTCCGTCTGTCCGTCATACTTTTTTGTACGGGCTAGAACTTTTGAACGGAAGGTCATAGAGACTCGGTTATAGGCTCAAATGAAAGGTCTTTTGATCATTTCGGTCAAAAACATCCGACCGGAAGTTGTAAAATTGGCCAAAAATAGTCTAAAATAGCGGTTGTTCAAGACTTGAGCTTGTACGGGCTAGAACTTTTGAACGGAAGGTCATAGAGGCTTGGTTATAGGCTCAAATGAAAGGTCTTGGTCTGTAGATGTGCCTTTTGACCATTTCGGTCAAAAACACCCGACCGGAAATTGTCAAATTGGCCAAAAATAGCGGTTTTCACAGAAAATATATTTAAAATCTACAAAAAACCATACCCCTTCGAGTTTGGGGGCTGTTGGGGCCTGCTCGTGTTTCACAAATACTTCCTTGTTTTGTATAAATCATACACATAAGCGCTTACAATGTAAACATTACAATACATTTAAAAACGATTAAACATACTGAAATATATATTTTAACTTATTAAAGTTACCATAGACTGGGAGTGACGCATGGCGTGAGGGTCTTCCAGTTGTGTGTTTTCTAGAACTGAATCCTGCCCTGAGTTCTTCAGCTAGCATGGTACAAAATTTGAGATGATCTAAATTTTGTAAATGTTGTTCATGGGCGCTTTCTTTCCAAATAATCCAGGCATTTGTCATGGCCAAGTTAAATCCGAACCAAAATATATATCGCCACCACTTATGACTGCCCCGACCTACTCGGTAGTAGGTACAAAGTTGATTGTTCTTGTCAACACCGCCCATAAATTGATTATAGAGTGAAACGGAATCTGGTTTATTTGATGTTTCATCGATATTAGCGTTTGCGTTTGTCGATAGAATATTCACTTGGCGCTTATCCTTCCACGTTGTCAGTAGTAAACTGTCTTTTTGGTAGAATCGTGTCTCACCCCTGGACATTTTTGTGACTTTTGCAGCACTAGGAAGACCCTTTCTATTTAACATAACAGTGCCACATGAGTATGTGTCATTCTCCAGTAGCTTTTTGGATAGGTGGAAGCTGGTAAAAAACCTATCGAAATATATATGATGGTTTTTACCATAATATGGAGCCACCAACTTGGTTGTCACGTCATAACCAAGACGATTTGGACTTTGCTGTGTAGATTTGCCGGTGTAAATGTTAAAATCTAGACAGTATCCGGATGTGCTATCGCATGCCTCCCATACTTTTATACCGAATTTGGTGGGCTTTGCTGGCATATATTGTCGAAAAGATAATCTGCCCCTAAAGGGGATCATCGCTTCATCTACACTTATGTTTTTATGTGGGAGATAAGCCGCGCTAAACCTTGTTTTTAGGTGATTTACCAATCCGCGAACTTTGAAAAGTGGGTCATATTCCGGATGACCCCGAGGAACTGCATTTACGTTATCACTTATATGCAAATATTGTCCAATTTTCATAAATCTGCTTCTAGGCATGGTACCGCTTATCCATGGGCATCCTAAGGCAGAGTTTGTACTCCAATATGCTTCAACTGTAGGTAGAACTTTTACGCCCATAATGACATGTATAGCCAAATATGCTTTAAGCTCGGGAATCGAGAGTTGTATCCAATTCGGATCTCCATTTGGACGTGAAGATATTTTCTGTTGGGTGTATCTGTTAAATTGTAAATTATGTATAAAAATATATAATGAATTATATAAAGTATTATATGTTTATATAAACTTTCCATTTTGAGAAGTATTTTGTCATAGCAAAGAACACTAAAAGTGAAATAGAGGAATTAAATGGGATTGAACCCGGGATCCTATCATACCGCCTTAGCGCTGTAACAAACTATAATTATTCTTCTTCAAAACATCGCTAATTATATAGCTTAAATAGTATTTGATTAACTCAGTTGTACCCCATGGTGTAGGGGATGAGCGCCCTGCTCTCACCCGCAAGGTCCCGAGTTCGAATCTCATTTTCGATCTTTTTTTTATATAATATATTTTTTAATATTTTGATATGCTCTACATAGTATGATTCCTTATATAAATACCTGTTTGTTTCATCGATTATGCTGTTTAATAAATTTTCGTCCCAGTATAATGATAAAAAGTCGATTGGGGATGCGCTAGAGTTGAGATTATGTGTTGGTCCAACTCTTTGAATAAATGGCTTACATTGTATATTTGAAGTTTTACCAGTCCAAGAATCATTTCCAATTGATTCAGAATGATCTAAATGTTCACATTCATTTTCACTCTCACTTGAACTCTCATCTATGTTAACACTGATATCGCTTTCTTCATTATAAGTATCGTTCAAAAAATTGATGCATTTTGAGGCCTCTTGTCGTATGGTTTCTATTGGTATAGGATCATAGTCATTAAAATTTTCATCAAAAAATAAATCGCTATAAAGACTGGTATTTGATGATTCTTGCGACATTTTTCACGATATTTTATTTTTCCATGTTTTTATATTTAAAAAAAATATGTAACAGACGATAGGTATTTCTTCATGACTACTGCGTTCAAGAAACGCCATCTAGTGTATATATGAAACATAACACACTTCAAGAGCACATTATTTATTTTCTGATAAAATAAAGGCGTTACGAAAAAATATTTATTAATAACAATGATTTTCAAAACGTTTTATCGGCATTTACAAAATAATAACATTTTTTTTATTTGCAAAATGTCTAAATAGTTAAGATATAACCAAATATATTGTCCGATAAGTTATAAAGTAACGACAAGAAACAATTGAAAAATAAAAATGAAATAACGGAAATATGGGGTATTGAACCCGGGACCCCTAGCATACCGCCTCAGCGCTTATTTGCAATTTCAAAATATTTAAGACATAACAAAAAATATTGCCCCATAAGTCATAATATAATGACAAGAGATACCGGAAAAATAAAAATTAATTTATGGAATTACTGGGGATTGAACCCGGGACCCCTAGCATACCGCCTCAGCGCTTTAACCACCTGAGCTATTCCGCCTTGTGCGAGAAACTCGGTTTTTTACGCTATTATAACGCGGCATAACGCGGTAGCGTAAAATAGTTATTTGCGTCAAAACTCGGCAGGAAAAGAGTTAATAAACCGATAAGTTTTAAGGCTTTCTTTTTAAAAATAACTGGTGATTGCGACGGCCATATCTATTTCAAGCATTTACTTTTGATATATATTTTTATATAATAGGTAAATTTCAGAGCAGGGTGACCAGTGTTAGGGAAAATCAGGGATAATCAGGGAATATCGAAGTCCCGTTTTCAAATCAGGGAAAGTCAGGGAAAATCGACCTTTTTGGAGAAAATCAGGGAATTTCATTATAAATCAGGGACAAAATCAGGGAATTTCGTTATAGTATTTATAAGTTATTTTTTATGTTTTCCCTTTAAAAAATTCGCTCGCGCCTTCGGCGCTCGCATACTAACAGTCTCTTAGAAATGTTGGCGTGCCTTCAGCGCTCGGATATTTACTAAATAAATGTATGGTTTATAACCAGTACCAGTTTAAATTTGGCCAGACGCTATCTTAAATCAGGGAAAAAGTTAGGGAAAATCAGGGAAAAATCAGGGAATTCGAAACTGACTGGAGACTGGTCACCCTGCAGAGTCTAGACTATGTTACGATGTTATAACAAATGGGAACCAGCCAAACCTTGTAAAGATAAACCTCAATTTATATTGTGCTCTAAATTCAGCAGGAATAAGTCAAATTCCCCGCGTGTTCAAATAGACATTTAATTTAAAAAATTAATTAATATAGTTTATCTATATTTCCTTTAGTTTTATCAGCACTGTTTGAACTGTTTGGATCTAACTTCTGCTAAAATGAGTTGTAGCGTATTCTATCGATATCAGTAGCCAATGTTACCAAAACAATTACGGACCTGAGTTAAAATGAATTTAAATGTTTCCATTTGATATATTTCTATCAGACACATTTCTAATTGTTACCAGGCCGGGGCTAGGCTAGATATGAAGGAGGAATACGACATCACACCGATATTCTCAGCGTCTCATCACGGCCAGCCCGAGTGTCTTCGCCTGTTAATTGAGCACGCAAACAGAATAGGTACCGCCAAATTCCTTTCCATTTGCCATATTTCATCTCTTTCCCTTTCTATCATCCCCTTAACTATAAATGAATAAAAATCAAGTAAATCAGTCCTGGTGATCCGAACATAACTTAACCGCCTAATAGCTCAAATAAGACCTTAGTAAGGAAAATATTGGTTGACTCAGTGCTCCTTAGGGATAAAGATTAGTATTCAGCATAATAAAATCGACATTTAAACTGAACCAAATTAATAGTAAATCCGTTTACAGGCCAGAAGTCTCTCATCAACTACCCAGCTGAAGACGGTGTCACCCCTTCGTACCTGGCTACGCAGGAAGAACACAATATACAGTCTGATACAACTAACATTTATAAATAGCATAATTAATCATTTATATCCATTTACAGGCCAGAAGTCACTCATTAACTACCCTGCTGAAGACGGCGCAACTCCTTTGTACCTGGCCGCGCAGGAAGGACACATTGAGTGTTTGCGCATACTCCTACAAAATGGCGGCGATGCCAATATATCGACCAATAATGAACCACGTGCTATGCCACTGATTGCAGCTATTGAGTTTGCGCGTCTCGAGTGAGGATTCTTGCTTTTTAACATAGTTATTTTGATCTATGTGAATATTTATTGAATTCAAAAAGTCTAGACCGGTTACCGCCTGTTAATACATTGAAACCTATTCTAAGGCTGGGCTGTAAAATTGGCCCTAAATATTTTCGAGCATAGCCTCTAGTATTTTGCCATCAATGTGAAATGGTTTAGTCGATTTTGTCAACAGTGCTATAAGGTTTCCATATAGTTCATCTACAGATAATCACCTTCATGTTTCTTATTGGCAAACAGTTTTTGATGCATCTAAAACATAGAAATATATGTTTAAGCAATTATGCCTATATTTGTATTCAGATCCCACCTATAGACTATATAATTGTTTACAGATGTATCGAAGCCCTTTTGCCACACACAGACGCGCGTTACTTCGTCGATTGTGACACAGGGCCATGGCATACACTCTTTAGCCACGGTGACTACAAGCTGCGTTACAAAATGGCGGCACTCCTACTTAAAGGTGGCCTTGACCCTAACTACCAGCACATCAAAGATATGGAAGATAACTACACGCGCTTCCCCAAAATACTGCGGTTTCTACCCACACAGGCCATGCTGTTTTATAAGAGTATTCGGCCACTCACGAGAGCGTCTTATTTTGAATCCGCACAACCTCGATCGAAGCTTATCAGTTTGTTGATGAAGCGAGGGGCGTATCTTAATGCACAGAGTATGTATGAAATGGCGCCAATTATACCGGCTCTTGAAAATGCAAAGACTGAAATCATCAAGGCACATTTGTGGCATGGCACATGTTTCGATATCTATCACCCTAAAGTTCAGGGAAATCTGACTATTCTACTAAGCATGCATCGATGGAAAGTCTTCACGTTTCTTGTTCACATGGGCGTTGAGATTCATTCCATTTTCGACATCAATGCGTCGGCGCGTGAATTGAGGAATTACAAACGTAAGCTAGCCATATGGCGTAAGGCCCACAATATACAAGCCGGTTGTTCCACGTGCAAACGTGAAAAACAGCAACGGAAACAAGCAGCGGAGTCTTCACTAGACTTTATTTCCGCCCTCAAAAAGGCACCCAGGAAGCGCCGCTATCCAAGACTGGTTGAGTTCCTGACTGAAGATGAGTGCAGGCGTCGTAGTTATGAGAAAAAACGCAAAATTGACAACCTGCGCCGCGAACAAACTACTTGTACCCAACCGGTGAATAATCAAGGCCGGGTACCAGCTGAAGTTGCTAATTCAGCTGCTGTTGATCAAGCGCGGGTATCATCTGAAATCGCCAATTCAGCTGATCAACAAGCACATGTACCAGCTGAAGTTGCCAATCAAGATGATATTCAGGCGCGGGTACCAGTTGAAGTTGGTAGTCAAGCTGCTGATGATCATGCGCGGGTAGAAGCTGAAATTGGCCATTCAGTTGAAAACAGAGCGAATGGACCTGCTGGAATTTCCAATCCAGCTGATTATCAAGACCGAGTACCAGCTGAAGTTGCCAATTCAGCTGATCAACAAACACGGGTACCAGTTGAAGATGCCAATCCAGCTGATAATCAAGCGCGGGTGCCAGCTGATAATCAAGCGCGGGTAGCAGGGGAAGCTTCCAATTCAGCTGATCAACAAGCGCGTGTACAAGATGAAGTTGCCAATCCAGCTGATATTCGAACGCAGGTACCAGCTGAAGTTTCCACCATTGAAGAAGAAGATGAAAGCGAGAATGACGGCGAGGATGATGAATTTGTGCTTTCTTCAGGCAGTAGTGACACTGATGATCCCGACAGAGAACTCATTCTATCCAACTCTTCGGATGACGAGGAGGAGAATGATAGCGGGAGTGATAATTGGAGACGTGATCATATTTGTGGAGGCTCCAGATGGCAGCAGAAGACTATTGATTCTACGACATTTTTGCCCATCTCCACTGTTCTCATGGCGGCCAGACAGGTACTCGATTAGTTTTACACTCTTTGCATGTGTTCCACTTTCTAATTGTTTGTTTGGGACAAAATTTCACTTTTCGCTCTTTTATTTTAATAGCACCTCGTATTTTACAGCATAAATATAAATTTTATCGTCAGAGCTCTTGAAAAAAAAAACATTTTTTTTTTGTCAACGACTTATTACATATACAACATGAATTTTGAATTCTTACATTAACTAGAATATGTATTTTGATAATTAAGTTATCATAACTGCTATTCGACCGTTTTACTACATTTTTCTTGCCATGTCAAAAAATTCGACAAAGCAAAATCAAATTGACATTACATATGATTTTCATTTTACGTATCACAGTGGTACTTCTTTGAAAACGGTTAACACGAATAACCGGTTCACTCTGATGCTGTTTCAAAGTATCCCTTTTCAGAGATCAGTTTTGAAATACCGAGGATTAACCATAATTCACGGATGAATCTTCAGTCTGGAGCATTTCGATTTAATAAGATTCCATTGTATATCATTTCCAGGTAATGAGCGGGCGCACACATAAAGTGTCCATCGGCCAGGCGTTGCTTCGGCTCGTGTATTATGCTGGTACAGTGAATGTCTCTCCCGCAATGCTCGCTTATACGGATGACTCGAACGAGCGCGATCAGGTACATATTGAGAACTAGAGGGGTTCAGTGCTCGTAGAGCACCTGTATCTGCTATCTTTTTCCTTAAGGATTTTTCACGGATAATAATAGCATAACTTTACAACTATGTTTGTTAAATAGTTGTTTTTATTCATCGGCGAGTTTTCATTGTATAAATAAATACTCTTTCATTAAACAAGACAAGCTATTTTTCCACTCAGATGACACATACACATTACACAGCAGTTTTGACATTTTTTTTTTTTGGAATCCAGTGATCAACAATCTGAAAATCACTCGTTTTACTGCTTTCAGCTGTGTGCAAATCATATTTAAATGTTAAATATTTATATTACCGTTATTCTTTTTTTTCAAAATTTACCTAATCTCGTATAAAACCTAAAACAAGAGTAATCCGGTTGTTAACCGAAAAAGTTGCCCTTAAAATTGGGTTCACCGAAAAAAAAATAGTTCTAACTCCTACCGGTCGGAACAACTTTTTTTCTAAAACGAATGCGGGATTGCAACGAATGCTCTGTCACTGCAAGCAGTACCTGAGCATGCGAGTTAATTTTATAGCAATTTCCTTACCTGCACAAATGCATTTATAGAGCGAATGATTCATTAGGCACCGACGTAAGAGACATGTATGCTTATGAGAGGAATTCGAATCTGTGTGTTGCTCTTATTGGACAATGATTAATTGCCCCGTTCGCAACAGCCAATGAGAGGCTATATTAGTCTATAGTGTTTTCCGTACATCAAGTATGAGGGTCGTATTTATCGCAGAAAAGTATCAAATACATTCAATACTATCCAAAATCACCATCTCAACCCTCTATGCTGCATGTCACGCCTATCTTTAATAAGGTCACATAGAATAATCAGTCGATTCTGTAAAGTTTTGAAATGACACATATCGATTTATCATTATTCCGCAGCTCTTGAAGATCTCAAGCAATGCGCTGTCTTTGAAACACCTATGTCGAGTCGCTATTCGTCGCTCGCTCGGAGTACAGCGCTTATACCATCGACGAAGCACAATCTTAGGTCCACCGCTCACACGTGCAATGAGAGACTATGTGTTTGTCCGGGAGATGGAAAATTATGTCTGTATAAAGTTGTAGAGCGAGCTTTTGAAAAACCTTTGTCGAGTCGCTATTCGTCGCTCCCATGGAGTACAGCGCTTATACAATCGACGAAGCCCGCGCCCTGCTCTACCGCTTACACGTGCAATGAACGACTATGTGCTTGTCCGGGAGATGGACAATCCTGTCTGTATCAAGTTGTAGAGCAGGCTTAGTGGTTGACGTATCCGTGGTGTATATGAAGTTGACACGTAGATTGGCTTATGTCTTCATTTATTGGATTGGCCCATTCAATCACAAACTGTGTTTATTTAAGAGAAAGAAGAATCTCGTATTATGTTGTTAAGCATTTTCATCAATTGAACAAGTGACATGCTGGGGTGAATGCTGGTGGATTAAGTCTATATGTACGGAGCTATTCTCGACTTACTTAACAACTGAATTATTTTGACAAATTCAGAAGAATTCAGCATTATAATACAAACTGTTTGATGATATTTATTCGGGCAAATAAACGAAATGCACGCATAAACTGTATTTTAATTGATATTTGTAAAGATGATAATTCGTGCATTCTATTTTTATCTTGAAACTTTTTTTGGATATATTCATTTCCGTTTGCAATTTAAACGTATCCCAATAATTACTTATAAAAAAGAGGGATATAGGGTCACACGTAGCATTCCTCCCTTGTCGCACTTTAGAGTCAATTCCTTTTGAAATCCACATAAGAGGGTGTGTGAAAATGGTTTTGCTATCATTAGGGCTGCGTCGGGTCGGGTAATTTGCTACCCGAACACTTGAAGTTAATACGAATATTTATTCGTCTTTATGACAATTTCTTGACTTTTTAAGAACGAGTGCAGTTAA